>JAPKLY010000414.1:310565-362556 GCA_026898435.1 Prunella vulgaris
TATGTCCTGGATGATTCCCTCCGGTAGTATAAATTCATCATGGACGCATTTTAGTTTCTCCATCGGGAGAAATTGAGACTGGTTTTGATATTGGGATAGTTTGTATATAGATTTTGGATCGAAGGGTAATTTGTGCAGAGAGAGTGTGGTTTTGATTTGGAGGGTGTGGCGTGCCCTAATTTCGTTTCTGGAATTAGTTCGAATAGAGACTTTGGAGTAAAATCGGTGGATTGGAGAGCACTCATTATTTCCGAAAACCAAACCTTAGTTAAGGCTGATTTTTCGTTTATTATTTACTAGTGGTATTCAAGCTCTTATTTTTGTAACGTTAGTCGCCGCTTATATAGTTGAATCCATGAAGGGTCATCATTGAAAAAGTTTAATTTTTTGCTGAGCGTAAAGCAATGTATGTTCGGCTCAAGATGATTGACTTAAGGAATATAAATAGACAAGACTCTATATACGATAGAAAACAATAGGAACAAAAAATTCATACGATATAAGAGAGTTGTAAAAAAAATGAATGAGATCTAAAAGATCTTTTTCCTAAAATTCTCTTTTTGCTATATACGATAGAAAACAATAGGAACAAAAAATTCATACGATATAAGAGAGTTGTAAAAAAAATGAATGAGATCTAAAATATCTTTTTCCTAAAATTCTCTTTTTGTACACTTAATATACTACCTTCGAATAAATTAAACTTCATATTTTGTGAGTATTTCTATAGAGAGAGGGTGGAGGTTGGAATTAGCAATGGAGCTGGGGGTTAAGTGGGTAGATCAACATGTGGTCCATTTGGGGATTTTGACTTCTTTTTGGAGATCAAGGAGTGCTTTGTTCAGAGCACTGGTAATAATTGATGTTAGATTAATGCTTGGATCGTTTATTGACTTTTTTGAAAGGGTCCCAAGTCCAGTAGCCGAAAGCATCACTAGCTTATGCTCTAACCCGAGTGGTATATATGTGACACGTGGAATTCGAGGGAGGATGTTAGCGCATGGCAGTTCATCAAGACGGACCAATACTCTTCAAATTTGGGTTACTTTGATGTCGTTAGACGTAGGGTTAATGGGGGATGGGTATGAGAAGTGTAGGTGATACCAAATATTTAACATTTTGCGTGGAGAATTATGCATGTCATTCTCCCCTCATGTATTAATTTGGTGAGTAAGTACACTAAGTTCCTCCATTTTGGAAGAGTTTTCCTTTAGAATCAAACATTTTGATGCTTGCTTAAGGAGTGGGTGCAAGCAATTATGGATACAATGGAAGAGGGGATGCGCTTGTCATTTGTCATGTAGATGCTATCAATAACCAAAAGCCAAGCTATGGTGGAGGGCGGGCGGAATAGGGGTTCGACTGGCGGGGGAAGTTGCTTGGTGGCAGAAGCAGAAGGGGTGGATTAATGCATGAATTAGAGAAATATAAACAATTTTGAGGGAGATCTTTTTTAAGGTCTGAAAATTTGAACTTATGGACACCGAGAATTTAAACATAGCCAGCATTTTGAATGTAACAAATGACAGAAACGAATATATAATGGTGAACTCTTACATTGAGCTCTAATGGTAGCAATCAAATAATTTGTAACAAAAAATGGCACATATCATTTGAATGTAGCAGACTCCTCCTGTCCCCATATCAAATGGAAGCGAATTCTCTTTTCATCCACAAATCTTGTTGAATTATCCAAAACTGCCTCCCACGGTAGCGTCCGCCACCCAGAAAAAGCATCAACTTCGACTCTAACTTCCTCTAGATCATCCTGGGAAAGTACAGTTTGATTTGATTTGTTATCCAAAACATCTAGATTGATTTGTTGTATCAATCTCTTGTATACAACCTTCAAGAATTCCATATTTCTATCTCCACCAATGCTCGTTGACTTAGGAGGCCAAAATTGAGTAACGAATATTGGGCGACAACACTGAAATAAATAATCAAAAAGAGCAGGACAAGCGAAAGAAGACACATCAAGACTCAAATTTTCCACTACAGGGTTTGGTAAATCTTGAATATCCCCCATATACTAGGATTCTATCCTACACAAAATTTTGAGAGATAGTGAGACTCTGGACATGCTCAAATTTGTCAAAAGTTTATTCAACTCGAGGAACCACACTAAACTAGGACTAGAGATACGTGTGATTGATACATCAGACTCCCAATTACTTGTTGTATTTGTGTCAAACGTCAGCGAAGGAATTTGTTTGCCCGAAAAAGTAAATTTACGAATACTTGGAACAACAAACTTCACCCTAAGCACACTATCATGCATAATGTTTATGCACTCAAGTGAAGGGCTAGAAATTTGTATTGCTTTATAGCCAAGCCAACCATGAAGACCCAAATCCTTCAAACAAGGAAACTTAGACGATAATTCTTCGAAAAACAATGTGTGAACACTGACCCCGCACAACGACAGACACCAGAGCTTACGAATCTCATAAAGATTGACACGACCATCACCAACGGGTCCTAGTTTTCCTAACTCAAAAAATGGACTCAACTCCAACAAACTAAAATGCACAACTGAAGCAATATTTTAAAATTTCTTCTTCCGAAGTAAAACTTTGCAACTACGCAAGGACAACTTCTCAATCAAGGGGCAAATCGAAATTATATCCCATATAACATCACTTTTCGGCCAAACATTATATAAACAGAGAGACTTAAGTCTCAAACAATTAATCTTGCCATTTTTTCCCACACCAATTTTGCAGCCCTTGACCGAGCACCTCGTGCGGTAACTCAAACACCCTGTTCGGGTAATTAATGCAAAAATCGACATGGACAACACCCAATTTAAACGCTTTCACAATTAATTTTTCAGCAAGAGAGTAACTGCACGCACTATTAGAGTGTGTGCCGTACATCCACGGACTTAAACTCTCAATCTGCATATTCGATTTTTCGTACCTCTGCACGGTCTTGCATGCGAATTGCCAGAAGTCATTTTCGCCGCTGCGGTCGCCGGAGTTGAGTATGAAGCGGTGTTGGTTGAAATAAAGGTGAGGGCCAATTTTCTAGGCGGCGTGCCAGGATTTGGAGAACAGAGATGTTTGGTCGGCTTCTTTCCCACTCATATAAGATTGTATGTCATGGGTGATTCCCTCCGGTAGTATAAATTCGCCATGGACGCGTTTCAGTTTCTCCATCGGGAGAAATTGAGGCTGATTTTGATATTAGGATAGTCTGTATATGGATTTGGATTGAAGGGTAATTTGTGCAGAGAGAGTGTGGTTTTGATTTGGAGGGTGTGACGTGCCCTAATTTCGTTTCTGGAATTAGATCGAAGAGAGACTTTGGAGTAAAATCGGCAGATAGGAGAGCACTCATTATTTTCGAAAACCAAATCTTAATTAAGGCCGATTTTCCATTTATTATTTTAATACGTGGCAAATTGTTGAGGGGGAAAGAACACGTGGCAGCTCCACAAACAATGACTTCTCCTTTTATATATATAATTTATATATGGTATATAATTGAGACTATCATATGCAATAACTGATACATTATATATATTTAATAATTACATGTAAAACAATAAAGAATACATATAACGATATAAATTTTATATTATAAAATTATTCTCCAGATTTTACAAATATAAGTACTATTTTCCTAAAATCTTGGACAAATATGATGATAAAGTCTCAATAAATTAATCTATAAAATTACTGATAACAATTTCTTATTCTTATGTTCCTGTATTAATTAGTATTATTTTTCGAAAATTGATCAAATTGACGTCTTATACCAAAATTACATATGTTATTACTAATAGTTATTCCTATAAACTTTAAAAAGTTACATCATATAAAATTTATTTTTAATAAATATAATTTTTTTAGTATAATCCATATATTTTTTTAAAAGTACATGTTGTATAGTATATTTAATGCGCAATAGAGTTACTTAATAATTATATTATACAAATTAAATTTTGAGAGTGGACATTTTAATTATAGTAAGGGCAATTATTTCGTAAATCAGTAAATCAATCTCATGGAATAATCTACTTTTATCTATACTCAAATGAATGTGTTTTGTTTTTATTTTATCAATTAATGTCATACTCCTTCCAACCCTATATTTATCCACACTTTCTTTTTTAATCCGTTTTATGATTCTTTTCTTATACTTTTTTAAAAATATATTTTTTTATTACTATATTTATAAATAATCACTTTATTTATTAATAGTTCCCTTAATAATTTCACAATTATTTATTTTATTTTTATTAAAAATCGTGATCATTCAAATAAAAAAATATATATAGAAGATGGAGAGTATATATTTATCTTAATTATGGACAAAAATTAACTTCAAAATTCTATATGACTGAGAATAAATTAGCTTCATTTAATAATTGGTATTGACATGTTTTAAAATTGAATAGATTAAATTATAATCTTAAATTTTAAAATCAAAATTGAACCAAATAGTATGAGAACCGAACCTAACCAAAAGAAAATTATTTTGGTTCAATTATTTCAATTACTTCTATATGAGTCATAATAAAATACTCCCTCCGTCTCAGGGGTATTTGCACCCATGAGATGGCACACGGTTTAAGAAAAATGTATTTTTTAAATAAAGTAGTGGTGTATGGGTAAATGTGTGGAAAGTTTTGTGAGTGTGCACGCAAATCGATGTTTCCCTTTTAAGTAGTATGCAAATTGATTTGGGACAAAAAAAAATGAAAAGTGTGCAATTTGGTTGGGACGGAGGGAGTACACATTAAGGGGGAAACAACATCACAAAACACATTAAGGGGGAAACAACATCACAAAACACATGTAGTCACAAAACACATTAACTATCTTTCAAATTCTTCAATGGTAATGAGAATGCAATTTTATTTTCCTCCTTTACCCTTACATATGTTGAATGAAAGTTTATGTTTATGATGGTTACATCATTAATTAATGTTGTGCTCCTATTTTAAGAAAATTGAAAAAAAAAAAGAATGTTGTTGGTTGTAGCATAAAACAAAAATTGAATAATGATGTCGACAAATTACAAAAATATCACGACACTATATACATAATTCACTAAAAACATCCAACATTAATTTAAATACTCAAATAATATATTTAACCATGTTCATACTTGGATTCACAAACCATACAAAGATATGAAGTTAAAGAAATGAATAAAAAAGGAAACGTACAATATAGTTCAACAAATTGACAAAAATTATATATTGGTCTCGTGCAAAAAAAAAAAAAAAACACTTTCGTGCAAAAAATAATAATAATACTACCGTGTAAATTTTTTGAACCAATTTGTAAATATAGTAATTTTTTTAAATCAATATGTAAGTGACCCAAATAAAAATTACACCCAACAATATTAATAATGAATAAGGTAAACATGCACTGTGCTCAAATGTATGACCAACGTGCACCAAAAAAACTAAGTATTTGTATTGAAAAATAAATAAATTAAATTGTTTTTTTTTTATTCTGTTATATGTATATATATTGGTATATACATATATATTTATCAACAAATCAGAGTGGCGCAGCGGAAGCGTGGTGGGCCCATAACCCACAGGTCCCAGGATCGAAACCTGGCTCTGATACTTCAAATGCAAGCTTCCCGAATCTTCTTTTTTAAATCCCACCTATTCTTTGGGCTCATCAACGCAAGGTTTTCTATTATTTTAATTTATTTATTTATTTTTTACTATCCCATCGCACTGTACATATAAATTTGTGATATATTCATTTCATTGCATGAGGTGACTTGCTGCAGTTTCAACTTAATTTTGATTTATAAATTTTTGGGCCTGTTTTTAATCACTACTAAATAGTGATAAATATTTTTTTTTAAAATTGAATCTTACCAACTTAAAAAATAAATGCTTCTACATTTTTAGTAAAAAATGAAAACAGGTACTTAGTCCAGCAGTTTTCTTTTTAAAGCAGATTATACACTTAAAAAGTATTATGCACTTAAAAATAAGTGTTTTTACATTGCATGAGGTGACTTGTTGCAGTTTCAACTGAATTTTTATTTATAAACTTCTGGGACTGTTTTTAATCACTATTAAATAGTGATAAATATTTTTTTATCAACTTAAAAAATAAGTGCTTCTACATTTTTAGTAGAAATTGAAAATAGGTACTTAGTCCAGCAGTTTTCTTTATAAAGCAGAATATACACTTAAAAAATATTCATATGCTTTTACTTTTATTTTTATGTGAATTAAATTTTTTACATATACACTAAAACTTTTTAATCTACTTATCAGTTCCTAATATTTATTAAAAAAATTGGTCAAAATTGCATAATAACACAATGTGATTAGTGCGTAGAAGGTTTTACTTAAAAAAAAGAAAAGTTAAATTAACTCAATAAATTCAACAAAATAATGTCACATGTACTGCACTAATCCTGCATACAACACTTCATTAAAATTAGCCAGAAAACGATACACCTAGTCGAGGACACTTGCTTCAGTTCAGTGTTTCATTACATTTAATAAATAATAAGTTCATTAATAATAATTTGGGATATCATTTACTCCACATAATATCCATTAAAAGTAAAAAAAAAAAAAAAAAAAAAAACAAAACAAAACAAAAACAAAAACAAGATGAATACTAAAAATCCAAAATAATATAGGGAATCATCCGTGTAACGATATACATGAATCAAAATATCAGAATTAGTATGTTGGGGATTTTTCAAATTCATTCAATATTCAAATGCAACCTCCTACTATTTTCCAATAAAAACCAGTGCTTATTTTATAAATGAAAAATCGATCAATTCATTCAATCGGTTTAAAAATTTCTATATTTACATATTGGTTTAAAAAATTTACACGGTAGTATGTGTTTTTTATTGCACGGAAGGGTTTTTTTTTTTTTTGTCTTTGCACAAAACCAATATGTAATTTTTGTCAATTTGTTGAACCATATTGTAATTTTCCTTTTAATATTATGTGTTGACGTCTGTATTATAATATAAAAAGCGATTCATTATTATATCAGTAATATATATACATATATATTATATATATAAAATTAGAAATTAATAGCCGAAATGTTGCGTGGGTTGCGTGTAGATTCTAGAATGAAATTAAAGTGTAGAAAAGCTAGCAAATATTGACCAACACTCTAAACACATGATATTCATATATCCCTCCTTAATTACATGCATATTCTTTCAAATCTAACTTTTGCTTTCCAATTATGAGAGAGATAAAGTTGGGCTTTGTCTTATATTATCCATCATGTGAATAATATAATTTAAGTATATTTTTAAAAATAACTTTTTTTAAAAAAATTACTCTATACTATTTAATAAAAATAGATAACTTTTAATTATAAATAAGGACAATTTTTTAAAAATAATAAAAATTGTTTTTTATTTTTAAATCGCACTTATTGAAAAAAAAAAAAAAAGATCTGGACATTTGAGAAATTCAATTCAAACTAAGACCAAGACTTGTGCTACGACAAAAAGCTTATTGATAGACTAGTCAAAATGAAAAATTGAAATTAATTTGATTAGTCGACATAAAATAGACATAGTGCACCAGTTTGGATTGTTTCTTAGAAAACTAAATATTTGAGATAATTATTTTGGACAAATAAAATGTTATTCTCTCAAATGACATATATTAATTATAAAATATAATATCAAAATTTGATTGTAATTGTTTTATATTAATCCACAATTCTGTTTTAATTTAACAGTCAAACTTTTTTGTAGGAAATATTGAAAATTTAAGTAACTTTTAATTTGAATATACGAAATGTTCAAACAGAATAATATAGTGGAATATATTTACTGAAGATGAATTGGATATTGCCACATAAGCTCTCGAGAGTTTGTCATTATATAATTTTAAGAAAAAAATTATACGAGACCATCAAATGATATAAGAACTATCATTTATTAATAAAAGAAATTACTATTATTTTTATAAAATGATAAAAATTTAATAAAAGGTGATAATCACTTAAAAATTATTATTATTTATTAAAATTTAACCATTTTTAAAAGTGATAATTTTTTTATTAATAAATGCATGTCTAATGCTATGAGATGATCTCACACAAAATTCATTTTAATTATAATTTTATCTACTGACAATTTAATAATGATTAGTAACTAAATTAGGAGTAGAATTCAATAATGATTAGTAACAAAAAATCTCTTTTGCAAGACAATTTATATTCATGAATACAATAAAATGATAGCACCTAGTTATTAGTAAAACTTCTATTCGTGAATCGTAAGCATATCTAATCTAATAAATATGCTTAATAGCCTAATATCCATATACTAAATTATATATAGAATATAATATATTAATTTAATTATATATATTTAATTAATAAAGATATATATTAATTGTACTATATAGTATACAAAACTAGCAATGAATAATTTATACACTAGCAAGGCAGACTCTGAAGGAGCTCAATTAGAACTTGTAGAAGCATTAGGACCAATTATACCCCTTTTGAGGCGTGAGGTTGAGTTGAGCGAGTCAGATGTACGTGTTAGTCTGAGTGAGACTCAGACAACTGAAAAGTAAAATTTCTCACTGTTTAATTAATTAATTAATTAATTTCATGAAAAAGTCTGGTCATACATTGTGAAAATAATTATTTGTGTCTCTTAATCATTTTTTCGAACAAAATGAACACTTATTCAAAAGAGAAGGTTCTCGGAATGTTGGTATACACAATCCTAGATGCCTTTGTATGTGTTTGGGCTGACCCAGCCCATATCACATTATCCAAAAAAAAAAGCCCAATTATAAAATGATTTTTTTTTAAAGCAACTCTATATAGTAATATTGAAAGCATAATGACAAATATATCCATAAATTCGAGTTTACGTGAACTCAAATTTTCAACTATTATTGTTATCAATTTAACTATTATTATTATGTATATTAACTATTACTTTCTCTATCCCTGAAATTTTTCCCACTTTTTATTTTTGTCTATCCCCCAAATTTATTCTCATTCTCATTTTAAAATATTATTTTATTATCATACTAATAAACTATTATTTTATTTTCTAGTAGATCCCATAATTATTCCACAATATTCCCACTTATTTACTTTATCTTATTTTATATTAAAATTTGTGTCCAGGGAATAAATTTGGGGAACGAAGGGTATTATTTAATAAAAATAATATTGATGCTTAATTTTTTAACCGTGATAAATAAATGCATAAAAAATAAAATAAAAATCGAGCTTACATGTATTTGGGTTTACATTAGTTAGGAGACCTACTCTTTTGAACTAAGGTCAAGTTTGCCTTGAAAGAGTTGTGCATTTGATGCAAAATTAAATTGTTTAAGAAGATTATCTTGGAAGTGGTAAACAAATTTAGTGCAAGTTGTAGAACTTACCATAACCTTGTATAAATAGAGATTTTTTTTGGTGACTCTTGATCTTGCATGAGTGAAGTATCTAATCCAAGAGAAAATGATAAGAGTTCCTCCAAGAGAGTTAGAGAGATATTGTGATCCAACATATTAGTGAGAGACTATTTATAGATATTGAGGACTATCCTCTTATTTGTATGAATCATTATAAATTTATAATACACTCATATATAGTGAGAAATTTGAAGTTGAGGTCCACTGTGTGTTTTTTTCCGATTTGAAACTTCCACGTAAACTAAAATGTGAGTGTCTCTCATTTTTCTCATTTTTTGTCTTATTTTAAATCTACAAAGAGAAAAAAGATTATCCTTTCATATACTCATAATCTTTTACCATCGGTCACATCTGAATTTGATTACAACATGAAATATGTTTCATGATGTTGGAATTTGTGCTTCAAGAAGAGAGTTTCGATTTGGTATATTATTCGCCCAATTCTGATACTGGGTGAATGAGAAATTGAGATCTTAATTTTATTGTAACAAATGAGATATGAGAAATGAAGGGAAAAGTTAAAACATTTGTCCCACATTAGAAAATTTTTGTTACACATAAGTGGGGTGGCAAATGGACCAACCCAGCCCATTTTTTAATTTTTTAGATAATAATTTAAAAAATATATTCTACGAAGTATAAACACTACATGCATATATAACCCATATATTTTTACAATTCACAAGTAACAATGCAACCCGCTGGGCCAATATAGCCCGAGTTCATTTGGCCCACCGGGCCACGATTGTTTTTGCCACTATATTTTGAGCCCAATCCAAGAATCGGGGCGGAACAGATCAAAATTGTCAGCTCTACTCATAAGAACGACTTCCATCATTTGATATTTACCAGAAACGTGGCATGAGTAAAGTAGTAATTTCCATCTACAAACATCAAATCTTTGACTCTGCATATTTATATATTTCAAATTCGTATACCTATATCCGTACTAGATATTTATCTAAGCACATTAGGATAAAAAAAATCGTCTTTTATAGGATCAAAAATATTTTTAGAGTGCATTGCTCATTAATTTTTCAATTTGAGGAGGATTAATAGTTTTTTTTGGACGAAAATGAATACTATGGAGAACCACATTAATGTTTAGATTTAATAGTAGGATTCCAATAATAACATAAAGAACAAACCACAATGAATTTAATTCATAGTACAAGGATGAATAGTTAATATTTTGTTATGATTCAAGCATGAAATCAATCAATCAATCAAGAATGTCTTTCTCTTTTTTATTTTTTAAAAGAAATTGGGGGAAAAAGGTTCACATCTATCCTGTTTAATGTGAATAGTTGTGAATCCAAAGATTCTAAAGAGGATAGTGGGCATATCAGAATATCTATTTTCAACTTATCATAATTTATTTTACCCATTTTGTATAATATAAATTTACTCTATCCACTTTTATTTTTTGAAACACAAATACCCTTCAAAATTAATAGAATAAAATTTTACTAGTTGAGTTGGTTCATACTCACCCCACCCATGCTTACTCTCACAACACTTCAATATTATGATCCTTTTCTAATTAATTTTAATGCTAATAGTGTGAAAATAATTTTTAAATTAATAAAAAACATATAAATATTTATTAATTTTTAAGCTCTTCAACAATGAACAAACATATTATATCATCTTAAAAAGGTTAACTAATAATAATTATTCAATGGGTAAAATAAAGGTAATAACACGATTTTAAAATGTTATGTTGCATATGGTGGGTCAATGTGGGTAGAGTAGACGATTTTAATAATGGTATTAAAGTATTTTTATGTCAAAATGGATAGAAAAGATATTTGTAGTTTATAAAATAAATTTCAGATTTATGAAGGTGAGTATTTTAAATTTTCTTTCTATAGGATATATGTTCTTATAAAAATACTAGTAAACAAAAATAGAGTCATACATTTCAAATGAAAACCAAATCCTAAAAAAAAAAAGTAACATAAACGAAATATAGACCATCTACAATTTAAAATATTAGCATATGAAATACAAACAAAAATTAAGAATTACAAACATGTGCATAGACCCTTACCCATATACAAGAAAAAAAAATTGTAAACTAATTGGCCCACTTTCCTGAGTTCGATTCACGTAGAAAGCAACTCTACCCATATTAAATTGTCCACTCAATAGCCCCCTTAAAGAGGAAAAGTTGAAAGTTCAACACAGGAATAAGGAAGAGTGTTAGAGAAATTAAATAAATGAATTGATTCAATACCTATAATTTATAAATTTAAATATTAATATGATCTCATATTTCTAGCAATTAATACTATATAGGCAACTATAAGATAATTCAGATCTTTAACATGCAGTAACATGTGAAATTATTTTAAATAATATTTTTTTAGAAAAAAATCTACTCAAATTATTTTTACATCAACAAATCAGAGTGGCGCAGCGGAAGCGTGGTGGGCCCATAACCCACAGGTCCCAGGATCGAAACCTGGCTCTGATAATTCAGATGCAAGCTTCCCAAATCCTCTCTTTTAAAAATTAAGTACAATTATTTTGAGAAACTCTTTTATGCACTATAAATAAATTATTTTGGGAAACACTTTTGATGCACTATTTGTTATGTTTTATTGATAAATATAATATAAGCACTATAAATAAATTATTTTGAGAAACACTTTTGATGCACTATTTGTTATGTTTTATTGATAAATATAATATAAAATTTTGATTATTGACTTCTTTATTTCAGATTTCAGACTTAAAATTCAATTTAATTATTTTGAGCATAGTGAATGGCTATAAATTTGATTTATATAAAATAGAAGAAAAGTAATAATATAAGCACAATTAAACATATATAAAATTGTCTAAAATTCGTGATATCGGCATAGCTCGCCGGAAATAAAGGGATAGCACGGGTCACTTACATAATGGTTTAAAAAATTAACTATATTTATAAATTGGTTCACAATTTTAGCACAGAAGTGTAAATTTTCCCTGCACAGAAGAATTATTTGTTTCTGCACAAAATCAATTTATAATTAGTGTCAATTTTATGAACCATTTTGTAATTTTGCATAGCACTAGATAGATACATATGTAATGTACTGAATGTGGCACCTCAAGATTATTGAGGCTAGAGTTATAAAGTGGATTGGGATTGGGCAACTTGCATAAAAGAAGGATTGAACCACACTTTTATTACTCCATTTCAAATGGGCCTATATAGATATTTGATCCATTTGGGCTGTGGAGTTTGGTGGACTAGCCTATTTCCAAAAAAATTATAATACTTTTTGCATTTTTGTACAATTATACAATTATTTTTGGGATTTTTTTTTGTAAAGTTTATGTTAATTGTAGGAGAATATACAGATAAATTAGAGGAAATATCAATTTGCAGCTTATACTATGATAATTTTATTGATTTGCAATTTGCACTTTTTTTTTTGAAGGGGTCATACTTGAATAATTATAAGTTTTAATTTGAAATAATGTAATTCTATAAAATAAAATAAAAAATTAATTCTCAATCAACTAAAAGAAATCAGTTTAGAAAATAAGAAAATAAATTTGTTAAGAAATATAACATGCTATATTGAAGTAATTACTTATACGAATAACTGATCTAAAATTAAAAATATTTTTGCTAGAAATAAACACAAAAAACTTTCTCCGAAGGATAATAATTAGCAGGGAAAAATGATTTTTTTTAAAAAAAATATACACACAACAAAAATCATAAATACAAAGAAAATGAAATAAAAGAATAATTAACTGATAGTTAAAATAAATTAGATAAACACTAGAAAGTGAAAAAGGAAAGTTAAAATGAAAAAAAAATTAAAATAGAAGAATTGTGTACACACTTGACAAAAAAGAAAAAGGAGAATTTTTAAAAAGCTCCGCCCAGATGTGGCTCATTTTCTTTGTTTTTTTACTGACTTTTTGTGTATATTTTTATTTATTAAATTTTCCTGTTAATTATCTTAGGAGAAAGTTTTTTTTCTTTTTTATGTGTGTTTTTTCTGGCAAAGTATTTTTAAATTTAGATCAGTTATTTCATATAAGTAATTATTTCAATATAGCATGTTTTATTTCACTTAATTGAGTCGGCCATTGCACGATTTCTTTGGGGACAGAAGAATGAGGAAAAAAGAATACATTGGTTGTCTTGGGGGAAATTATGTAAACCACGTCGAGATGGAGGCTTGGGGATTAGAGATCTAGAAGCTTTCAATCGAGCTTTGCTTGCGAAGCAAGGTTGGAGGTTGTTGCAGGGGGGTGATTCATTGCTAGCTCGTACTTTAAAGGCCCGCTATTTTCCGAGGGGTGAATTTCGAAGTGCTATAATGGGATATAATTCCAGTTTTACTTGGCAGAGTATTCTTGCTGGAAGAAAACTTTTGGAGAAAGGATTGGTGTGGGTGGTAGGAGATGGACGATCCATTAATGCACGAACAGAACCTTGGATTTTTTATGGTGGAGATCCGATGGTGAAATCTGAGGGAAATGACCAGATTAATGAGTGGACTGTTGCTGATCTTTTTCATCCTGGTACTCGAACGTGGAATTTGCAGCGGTTAGAACAATGATTCTCACTTGAAGAGATTCAACGAATCACGAGGCTTCCTATTTCTGACTCTGGGGCGAATGACGTATTAGCTTGGAGGTTTACAAAGTCAGGTATTTACACTACAAAGTCTGGGTATTATGAGGAAGTTGGATTGGGATTGTCTCAGGAGACAAATGCATGGTGGCAACGAATTTGGGGTTTGAATGTAGCCCCTAAGATACGTTATTTTTTGTGGCGAATTCTCCATGGGATTATACCTACTTCAATTAATTTGTGGGTCGATTTGTTGATGTGGATCCTTTTTGTAAGCGTTGTGGTACAGAGATGGAAACTGTGGAGCATGCACTTCGTGATTGTCCTGTGGTTTCCTCCTTTTGGACAACAGTGCCATTACACAGGCCTATTCCAGCAGGCTTGGGGAATGATCATGGCTTGAGTGATTGGTTGGTGGAGTGTTTGAATAGCTTGCACGAGCAGGATCAAAAGGAGTTGTTGGCTATTCTGCTATGGCAATTGTGGAACAATAGAAATCAGCTTGTATTCCGTCAAGGGAAACTTCATTGTGATGAAGTTTTAGGCAAGGCTAAAACCTTTTGGTTAGAGTAGGAAGGCAGTAGTTGGGAGAAGAGTGAATAGTTGTGACCATGATGTGCAAAGATGGAAACCACCTGCTATGGGTTGGGTTAAATTGAATACGGATGCTTCAGTGCGATGTCAAGTTGGCTCGGGGTTTAGCTGGGGTGCTGCGAGATGAGGCTGGGCATGTGCTATGGTGTTTTGCGCAGAGAAAACAAGGGGAAATGGTGGTGGATGTGGCGGAAGCTCAAGCAATGCTCCAAGGTTTAAAAAAACTGCAATAGCTTGGTATTACTAATGTTATTGCAGAATCTGATTCTCAGGTTTGATTAATGCATTGCTAAATCCAAGGCCTGACTTGTCTTATTTTGGAAAGGTGGTGGCTGAAATTTTTGAGCTTTGTTCGTGCTTTACAGACATCTCATTTCGGTGGACTAGACGAATAGGGAATATTGTTGCTCACCGTTTAACATTATTTAGCTTCTCTTGTAATGCTGATTTTTTCTCTTCTCAGATTCCAGATTCTATTATTGCTGATGTAGTTGCCGATTTTCCGGCTGTTTAATCAATATATTACTTTTCCGTCAAAAAAAAAAAAAAATATATATATATAGCATGTTTTATTTATTTATCAATTTTTTTTTATTATCTTGAATTGATTTTTTAGCTGATTGATTTTTTTTTATCTTTTAATTTATAGAATTACAAATTGTGTACCTCCTAAAGCAATCTCTCTTTATATATAGACACACATTTATTTATATATAAATATTCATATTTCTCTACCATCTATACCCTTTTCATATACATATAGTGATAGGAATTGGATTTGCACTTGCCGAAAAAGAAAAATAAAAATAAAAAATTCCAGTATTATTTTAAATTATTTTAGGTTAGAAGTTCTAAAACTATTTTAGTATTATTTTAGTCCCTTTTTCTGATAGATGCCCGTAGTTATATGTCGTTCCCAAGTGAGAAGCATGCCACTTCTGGTAGACGTGGCTATATGTCGTTCCCAAGTGACAAGCATGCCACCTCTGGTAGACGTGGCTATATATCAACTATAAAGTTTTCACCCCTCTCTCTTCACCCTGTTAAATTCCAATGTCCTTCTATATATATAGATACACGTTTCTTTGCATACGGATTCACATTCATATATACAAATTCATCTTTCTCTACACTCTCTTCTTATACATATATCATGATGGGAAGTCAAATAGTTAGTGAAGTAAAATTCTCTGAATTTTACGAAAATTGGATGAAGCAACTAGAGGATCATTTGGAGCTTCTTCTCAAGGTTGCGCAAGAGAATTGCTCGGACAAAGAAATCTACAAGGCAACTGTTAACAAACTTATTTCTCATCACAAAGAATTCTACCAAGCTAAATGGGATAATGAAGATGTGTTGACCTTCTTCACTCCTCTTTGGTTAAGCCCTCTTGAACACGCTAATTTGTGGGTCACTGGCTGGAAACCATCCATGATTTTTCAGCTTGTGTAGTCATTAAAAAAAACTAGTCTAGCCGGGATGACCGAGGAGCAAACCAGAATGAACGAGGCTCTGAGATTGAAAATCAAAGCAGAAGAGAGAAAGGTAGAGAGTAATATGGAGAGGCAACAAATGAAGATGGCCGATCGAAATATAGTGGAGCTGGTGCGGCTGGAAAGCTCAATCAAGAGAAACAATGAGTCGGAGGCCATGAGTCGGGTGAATGGCTTCGTTCAGGTGACAGTCAAAGCATTGTTGGACAGCTTGAAGAATCTTATGAAAATGGCTGATTGTGTGAGATTGAAAACATTAAAATGAATTTTGGATATATTAAATCCTGAAGAGTGCGTAATTTTTTTTGCAGCTATATCTAAACTTCAAATTCAGATGAGAGAGATGGGAAATCAAATTCAAATGAGGAAGATAGAAAGACCAGAATCATCCACTAGTATAAATATATTGTAAAATATTTTAGTATTTAAATATATTATTGCATTTATCTTTTCTATAGAATTAAACATCCACCCTTACTACTAATTACCAAACTTTTAATTCTACGTGTCTTCACCCGCTTTCTTCTTTCACAATTTCTCCACCTCTCATTATTTTCCAATATTTTTTTTAACATTTTCTTTTAATTAAAACATCAGTTATTACATTTATCTTTACTCACTTCCTCCTTTCACAATTTCTCTGTCCCTCGCCACTTCACCCATTTCCTCCTTTCACATTTATCTTACAGTTTTTTTTTGGATTATATTACTCTCACATAGAAACCAGTTATTTATTTACGGTTCCACAATTGTCAAGTTGTCATAGGATGAGAAGTTGATAAAAATCATCGAGGGCAGGAATAGTTCAACCAAGCCAAACATACTAGATTGCTGCATAGACGAGGATACAACTAAGATGTCAGATGATGCTATGCATAGTCATACTACAAAACTAAAGGTAATCTCTTATAATTTCTCTCACCAACCTAAAATTTTAAGATAATCTATGATGATACTTGCGCCGACCTTGAAATATCTACCACCGACAACCTTATCAAAGTCGAGATTGAGAAGACGTGATCAGTACAGTCGTCTTGGATTTTATAAATTAATTGTTATAATTTTAGTTATGGGGCTCTTTCTTAAAGATTGTTTTCTATGATTAATGATTTTTATGTTTATTTTAAATCAGGTGTACATGTGTTAATTAATGTTTTAAAATGAAATCGTGTTAATTTATTGTCATATCTATGCAGTTTATATTAATTTTATTATATCTTGATGCTCTGTTATGCTCCTATACACTAATATATTCATAACATCCAAATAAAATTTAATCACTCTATTAAATTTATTAAAAAAATGCATGATTCCACATTAATCCTTACAATATCTAATTACTTCCATTCAAATATATATTCAATAAATACCACTAATTTAGTGCAGACTATACTCAACACAAAGACACACTGAAAAATAATTGATACTATCTTTCTTACAAAAATTTAATTCTATACTTATTAAAACTATATGTAAACTGTATATTAAAATTTAATATATTAAAAAATAATTTTCATATGAATTTAAAATATAATTATCTAAAAAGGTAATCCCGCGTATTACGCGGGTTATACACTAGTTACTTATTATTATCTTAAAATAGACCAGCATGACTTGCACCTATTGCTGAAAACCCCCTATAAAAATAGTCCAAGTTGTAATCGGCTATTTTTATATAGATTGTAAATTAATAAAAGAAAATTGTACATGTTTGCAAATCGATAACAGAATCATAAATTTGATATTACCCCTATAAATTATTATTACTAATAAATTGTGAATTTTAATTTATTTGACTTTTTTTCGATCGATGAATGATAATATTTATTTAAAAGATAAATTTATTTTAATAGTTTTATAATGATAATCACCAAAATAAATTATTTGATTATAGTTTATTTTAAAGAATTAATGTATTAGAGCTTTAAAATCATATTTATTAATATTTTAAAAAATAATATAAATGTGTATCTATATGTAAAGCCATGTTTATAAGAAGTGGCATGCTTGTTTGGGTAACAGATGAAAAGACCAGAATCGTCTTTAGTATAAATATTTTAGTATTTTATTGTATTTATCTTTTCTATAGAATTAAACCTTAGTCATTATTATTATCTTAAAATAGATTAATTAAGCTTTATATATGATAACAAATTTTCAAAATCTCCATCAAAGATTAATTAAGCTTTATATATTTGACCACTTCTTCACTTAATTTGCGGGCTCTAAATCTTCGTGGGCCTCATTTAAAAAAAATTCAAAATTTAACTACGGTATTTTTTTATTTTTATTTTTTTTGTTTGGAGGAAACATATTTCAATAATGTGTATAATTCATGATCAAACATGTATAGTGATAAATGGTTCTAAAAAAAGGGTATAGTAATTAACAATTAAAGAGGTTCTTTTAACAATATTTTTACTAGTTAAAAAGCATTTATATTATAACAATTTAAAAAAAAATTAGCACAAACCTCTAATTATCTTTAGAATATGTGAATTTCGTTTGAAATTTTATTTGAAAAGGTTAAAGCAAAATATAAATATTGATTAGAAAGACAATAAAAAAAATAAAGAATCGAGTATAAAATTATATTTACCTACAAAATTTTTCATTAATAAAATTTCATAATACACATTCTAATCTTTTCAACATTTAGGAAAATACAATTTGAAATAGTTTGAAAATCAATATAAAATATCAATTTAATTTAAACAACGTAATATTTTTAAGATATATAGATGTGAGGATTTTGAGGAGACGAGTGACTCATTCCTGTCCAAAATTCTTAGTTTAGCACCGCTCAATACTCTCCAATTGCGATTCATTGTTTAGTGCGTTTTGTATCACTTTGTACATGTGAAGCTTTGTTTTCATCCCAAATTATGTCATTCGTGACGTGACACTGACACTGACACTGACCAACTAATATTTTTTTACAAATTTTAAAAGGATTGATGTCCATATAATAGGGCCATCTTATTTAAACCAACTAATATTTTTTTAGACCATTTACATAACAATATTCTGGCCCTAGATCAATTAGCCGAAGCCCAGTAGAATAAGAATTTTTATTTAAATTTAAAAAAAAATATGATAATTTTACTAATGATTTATTTTGTTGTTGTATACATATTATAATATAAAATGAGTCAGAAGATAAATTTTTTTAAATACGAATTATAAATATAAAATAATAGAGATATTGAATATTAATAGTGTTAATTTTTCAATATTATTTAAAAAAACTGATGATATGATTAATAATTAAGAATATATTATTAATATATTAATATTTTGCATCTTTTAGTTTTACACATTACATGTAAATTGCATAATGTCATATTATATACACTAGGATTTTATCTGTGCAATGCACGATGTAAATATTAAAAAAAAAATTACTTGAGAAAATTTAGAATAAAAATTTTAATTGAATTTATTTTGTATATATACATCTTGAAATCGTTCATCTTTATTAATTTTTCTATGAATAATATTTGGCAAACACTCAAATAGAAATTTCTACGGGTCAAAGATCCGTAGAAATATCAATTTTTGAAAATTCGCGGGTCTAAATCGGGTCGGGCCGAATTTGAGTATTTTTTTCCAAAATTCGCGCAGATAGTGATTTTCGCTCCCAGGTATGTTAAAGTCGGGGTAAATGCATGTTACTTTAAAGCAAAACGTGTGTTACAACCAGATTAAATGTTGTTTTCTACACATATTCATTTATTTTTATAGAAGTAAATATTTTTCATGCAATGTAAAACATGTATATGTTACATTGTATGTGTAACACATATTTATTCTTAATAAAAATACATTTTATCCTATAGTAACACATATATGCTCATATAATAACACAAATTGAGGAACAAATATGTGTTACAATTAGAGTAAATATGTATTACTGTAAATTTATGTTACAATTGGAGTAAATTTGTGTTACTGCAAATGTGTGTTACATCTAGAGTAAATGTGTGTTACAATTAGAGTAAATGTGTGTTACTGCAAATGTATGTTACAATTAGAGTAAATGTGTGTTACTGCAAATGTGTGTTACAATTAGAGTAAATGTGTGTTACTGCAAGATCAAATGTGTGTTACTGTATGCACAAACATTTATTTATCCTTATAAAAATATATATTATATATTATATAACATATATAAGGTATTAAATGATGTATTAAGTACATTAATAACATATTATTAACATAAATCAACGAAGAGAATAAAAAATAAATTAAGTAACACATATTTATACTTGCAGAAATACATATTTTCTTTATAGGTACTTGAAAAGTACAAAAAATTAATTTTTTAAGAACTTGTAACACAGATTTTGCCTAATTGTAACACGTCTTTGCCCAAATTGTAACATATCTGGGAGCGAAAAAACATATTATTAACATAAATCAACAAAGAAAATAAAAAATAAATTAAGTAACACATATTTATACTTGCAGAAATACATATTTTCTTTATAGTTACTTAAAAAGTACAAAAAATTAATTTTTTAAGAACTTGTAACACATATTTTGCCTAATTGTAACACGTCTTTGCCCAAATTGTAACATACCTGGGAGCGAAAAAACCTGGAACTACAAGTTGCGCGAATTTTGGAAAAAAATGTCCAAATCTGACCCGACCCGGTTTAGATCCGCGAATTTTTCAAAAATGGATATTTCTACGGTAGAAATTTCTACACAAGTGTTGCTCATAATATTTTAGTAAGAAAATTTTAAGATATTGTAGTTGCTTAAAAAAAATTATATATGTATCTCTTATGATAAAAACTTATATACAAATTTCTATCGAATAAATATTCATTTTTTAAAATTTGCGGGTTTAAATTGGGTCGGGTTGGATTTGGACCTTTTTTTTAAAATTTGCGCAACTTGTAATTTTAATTTTTTTGCTCCCAGGTGTGTTACAATTTGGACAAATGCATGTCGCTTTAAGGCAAAATGTGTGTTACAATCTGACTAAATGTTATTTTTTACACATATTCATTTGTTTTTTTGTAGAAATAAATATTTTTTATACAATATAACACATATATGTGTTACATTGTATGTGTGCACACATATTTGTTCTTAACAAAAATACATTTTATCCTACAACAGTAACATATGTTTGCTCATATAGTAACACAAACTGATAAGCAAATATGTGTTACAATTAGAGTAAATGTGTATTACTGGAAATGTGTGTTACAATTAGAGTAAATGTGTGTTACTGCGAATGTGTGTTAGACCCTCTCCAATCATCTACCTCAAAAAATAGGTCTTTTCTTGCCACCTCAAAAGCTAAATACCTCTACCTCCAAAACAAAATTCATCCCCAACAATAAACCTAAAAAGTAGGTTTTTCAGGGACTCACTTCAATTAATATTTTATTTATTCCCTTTATAATTTAGTTTATCAACTATATTAATTATATAATTTTGAAATATATAATAAATAATTAAATATTCTGATAATTTTAATTTTTATAATTTATTAGTATATATTTTAAAAAACTCCAAAAATATATTTATTAATTTTTTATTGCATAAACGATAAAATACAAATTAAAAGCATGCAAAGTACACCTGAATCTGAAAGAAACAAAGTAAATTTTACAACGGTCAATTTAATATCTAGTTAATTATTTTTGGATCGAACCCAAACTGTTATAGTATCACATCTTACACCTTATATACACTGCATACACCTGCATACACACACATGATCACTGCATGCAATTGCATGGACCACATACACACACACTGCATGGAATCATGCAGCCATCAGAATTGCTAAATGGATCAGTTAGTTTGTTAGATATTGTTAGGTAGTTACAGAAGGTTCTAGTATCTCTCTATTCCTATTTATACCTCTGTAACTCCATCTCAGAACTTTATGATAGAAATACAAATCAAATTAGTAATTCAACATGGTATCCACAGAGTCAGTTTTCGTTCACTTCCTCTTGGTTTGCTGGATGATCTACGACTGACACGGCTATTCTTCATCTTCTATCATGGATTCGTCCTCATCTCCTCTTCCTAAATCATTCCTTACTCTTTCTATTCGGTTAGATCGTTCCAATTATCGTTTTTGGCATTTTCAGGTTTTAGCCATTGTTAGAGCTCATGATTTTGAGCATTTTCTTCTTTGTTCTGCCTCTGATGTACCTTCTCTAGATATTGTTGATGGTAATCGTGTTAATCAGGTGGAAAATGATGCTCATCTCTGGCATCGGAAAGATCAGTTTCTATTGGGCTGGATGTTATGTTCCATTACTGAATTGATGCTCGGTTACGTTAATCGCTGCTCTAATTCCTATCAAGTTTGGAAGATTTTTGAAGATTTATTCCATTCTCAGTCTAAAGCTCAAGCTATGCATCTACGATTTCAACTACAGACTCTTAAAAAGGGCGGATCCTCAATTGATGAATATATTTTGCAGATTCGAAGCATTTCTGATGCTTTATTTGCTGCCGGCCATGGTATATCTGATGATGATCTGATTATGCACTTACTTGGTGGATTAGGTTCTGATTATGATGCCGTCGTTGTCAATCTTACTACTCGTTCTGAGCTTCCTACATTTTCTGAGATTCACTCGATTCTTCACACTCATGAGATGCGTATTCTTAATTCTGTTACCACTCAGAACATTATCTTTCCTTCCTCCTCTTCATCTGCATCTGCTAATCCATCTGCTAACCTTTCCACTAAGTCTTCTAAACCTCCTACTTCTTATGGCAAAAGTAAATCTAAGTTCTACAGTAAACAAAAATTTCCTTGCCAGATTTGTGGTAAAACCATTCACACAGCTGCAAAATGTTTCAAACGTTTTGATCACTCTTTTCCTGGACTTGATCCAAATCGTTCTGCTCACAATTCTGGTAATTCCTCTCATCCTCCTACTGGTAACTTTCAAGCTCACTTTATTCAGGTTACTAATCCTCATCTACATCCCTCTGCATATGTTACTACTCCTTTTCCTGGCCATCCATATCAGCCTTCAACATATCAGCACTCTTCTACTCCATCATCTTATCACACTTATCAGTCATCTCCATCTCAGTCTTCCATACACACTTATCCTTCTGCCTCTACATCCTTTCCTTCTTCCTCTGGTTCAGAATGGTGTGTTGATAGTGGAGCTACTCACCACATCACCTCTTCACTTGGTAACATGAATCTGTCTACTCCTTATACTGGTAAGTGTCATTTAACTGTTGGTAATGGTGCTACTATTCCTATCTTAAATGTAGGATCTATGGATGTTCATAGTTCTGTTAATGATAAGTCTCTCAGATTACAAAATGTCCTTCATGTGCCTGATATTACTAGAAACTTGCTCAGTATTTTAAAATTTCTGAGTGATAATAATGTTTACATTGAATTTCATGCTACTTTTTGTCTTGTAAAGGATCAGAGAACCAATCAAATTCTTTTGAAAGGAGTGCTTAAAGATGGATTATATCAGTTGAATCTTGCAGCCTTGGAAAAGCCTACTGGTTCTTCAAGTGTTTTTCATTGTACTGCTGCTTCTATTTCAAATAAATGTAGTACTGCTTCCATTTCAAATAAGTGTTCTGTTAGTATTGCTGATATATGGCACCTTAGGCTTGGCCATCCTTGTTCAAGTACCTTGTCTTCCATCTTGTCACTTTTGCATATTCCTAATAAAACAGATATTAGTTTTTGTAATGCCTGCAAACTTGGAAAAATGCATCAAAGTAGTTTTAAATCTGTACAGACTCATGCTTCTTGTCCTTTTGCTGTTGTGCATGCTGATGTATGGGGTCCTTCTTCCCAACTTTCCACTGATGGCTTTTCATATTATTTGTCCGTCACTGATGAGTACACACGTTTTACTTGGATTTTTCCACTCAAAGCCAAGTCTGATGTTGCACAGCTGATAATTCAATTTATTACATTTGTTGAAAGGCAATTCTCTACCTCTGTGAAATATTTTCAATCTGATATGGGAGGGGAGTTTACTACTTTACATTCTTTTTTCAACAAAAATGGTATTGCCTATAGACACTCATGTCCTTATACACATCAACAAAATGGTCTCATTGAACGTAAACATCAACACATAACTGAAATGAGACTTTCTTTACTTGCACAATCACACCTGCCCTTTGAATTCTGGTGGGATGCATTCTCCACTGCTGTGTTTTTAATAAATAGACTTCCCTCACCTGTTTTAAAGAATGTTTCTCCTTATGAAATGCTTTTTAAATGTGTGCCTGACTACTCTTTTATCAAAGTGTTTGGTTGCTCTTGCTTTCCTTTCCTAAGACCATACAATTCTTCTAAACTACAATTTAGATCTTCTCAATGCATCTTCCTAGGTTATAGCTCACACCATAAGGGCTACAAATGTCCGCACCCTTCTGGGAGAGTGTATGTTTCACCAACTATTGACTTTGATGAATTAACTTTTCCCTATGACACACTATTCTGTTCTAGCTCTAAGTCTTCTCACACTTCTCCTCTTACATCTACACCACTGCCAGATTTTACCTTTCTACATGCACCTGGTACTTCTTTCCTACTATTACATCTTCTCATGCTTCTCAGTTACCACAAACACCTCCCACATTATACAGGTCCAATCTTGTGCCTACTACTGCTCCTGTTATTTTTCCAACCTCTTATTCTCCTTTACACTCTTCAGATACATATTCTTCTTCTTCTCAGTTTTCTGTTCCCTCATCTATACCAGCACCTGCCTCCTTATCTACTCACTCAATGATTACAAGATCCAAAGCTGGAATCTTCAAACTAAAAGCCTTTCTTTCTTCTACTCTTTCTGAGCCAGACTCTGTGGCTCAAGCTCTTGCTATTCCAGAATGGAAACAAGCTATGGTAGATGAATTTTCTGCTCTTCTTCACAACAATACTTGGGAACTTGTCCCTTCTTCTCCTCATATCAGTCCTATATCTACCAAGTGGGTGTTCAGGGTAAAATACAAGAAGGATGGATCTCTAGACAAGTATAAGGCCAGGTTAGTTGCAAAGGGGTTTCAACAACATACTGGGGTGGATTACTTTCATACATTCTCTCCTGTCATCAAGCCTTTAACATTGAGGATCATGTTCTCTCTTGCTGTTACAAAAGGTTGGCAAGTTCAGCAAATTGACATCAACAATGCCTTCTTGAATGGACATCTCAAAGAAACTGTATATATTTCCCAGCCTGAAGGTTTTGTTAACACCTCTCATCCAACTCATGTCTGCAAATTGGTAAAGGCACTCTATGGCTTAAAGCAGGCCCCTAAAGCCTGGTATGAGACTCTCAAACACTTCCTGATTTCAGTGGGCTTCCAGCACTCTAAGCTGGATCATTGTTTGTTTCACAGAATCAAAGATGGTCACATGTTACTTCTCTTGGTATATGTTGATGATATACTGATTACTGGTGACAATGATGCTGATATTTTCCAGTTGATTAACACATTACATCATCAGTTTTCCTTAAAACACTTAGGTCCTGTCAATTACTTTCTTGGTATTGAGGCTTCCATTACTCCTAAATCTATTAAACTTACTCAAACCAAATATGTAAAGGAACTTCTTGCCAAAGCCAATTTATCTTCTTGCAAACCCTGTCCTACTCCTGCTTGTCCCAGCATTAAACTCTCTAACCATGATAGTTCTCTTTTCTCTCAACCTTCTTTATATCGCAGCATTGTGGGAGCACTCCAGTATCTTACTTTAACTAGGCCAGACATTGCCTTTAGTGTTAATAAGCTAAGTCAGTTCCTAGCTCATCCCACTGCAAACCATTGGAGTGCATGCAAACGGGTTCTTAGATACTTGAAAGGTACACTTTCTACTGGTTTACTCTTTACTCCTGTTACTAACTTTCAAATTCAGGCCTTTTCAGATGCAGACTTTGCATCCTGCCTTGATGATAGAAGAAGCACCACTGGTTATTGTAACTTACTTGGCTCTAATCTTCTTTCCTGGAGCTCCAAGAAGCAGTCGGTTGTTGCTCGAAGTAGCACTGAATCTGAATACAGATCAATTGCCACTGCTGCAACTGATATAACCTGGATCAATTCTTTGTTTCAAGAACTTCAGATTTCTCTTCACACACCTGTTATCCTTTGGAATGACAATCAAGGGGCAATCACTCTTGCCTTTAACCCTTCCTTTCATTCAAGAACAAAGCATATTGAAGTTGATGTTCATTATCTTTGTGAGAAGGTCGAGGCAAACCAACTTGATGTTAGATACGTACCCTCTGAAGATCAGCCAGCTGATATACTTACAAAACCGCTTTCTCCTTCCCGCTTCCGCTTCCTATGCTCAAAGCTTGGATTGACTCTCAACTGTGGTCCATAACCAAATGGGGCATGTTATAGTATCACATCTTACACCTTATATACACTGCATACACCTGCATACACACACATGATCACTTTATGCAATTGCATGGACCACATACACACACACTGCATGGAATCATGCAGCCATCAGAATTGCTAAATGGATCAGTTAGTTTGTTAGATATTGTTAGGTAGTTACAGAAGGTTCTAGTATCTCTCTATTCCTATTTATACCTCTGTAACTCCATCTCATAACTTTATGATAGAAATACAAATCAAATTAGTAATTCAACACAAACATGCTTAATTAAATCATGATGTAACTGAAGATGTTTCTGCTTATCCCGTAGTTGAACACCTCTCCTGACGTAGTCATTGAATGCTCCAGTTGATCCTTGACTTACTTGTGGAGGCAGAATGACATAATTGGGATCGTCGGACCAATCGATCACTGTGTTTCCTTTATCTTCAATTATCATATTGTGCAATATAATGCAAGTTAACATTACATCCTTCAAGTTATTCTTGTACTAGAAACGACTTGGAGCGCTAAGCATTGCCCAACATTTTTGAAGCATTCCAAAGGCTCGTTCGACATCCTTTCTAGTAGCCTCTTGTAATTCCTTGAAATACTTCCGTTTTGGATCTTGAGGACATGACTTTTCACAAAAGTATCCCCCTCTGGATAGATTCCATCGGTAAGATAGTATCCTTGATTATATTGCTTACCGTTGATTGTAAAATTAACGGATGCAGCATGTCCTTGTAGAGTATCTGTAAACAAAGGAGATTGATTGAGCACATTTATATCGTTGTTGGATCCTGCTACTCCAAAGTAGGCATGTCATATCCATAGATCTGCAGAGGCAACCGTTTCGAGCATGATTGTTGGAACGCCAGATCATCATGTGTGAATTGGCCTTTCCAAGCAACCAGACAATTTCTCCATTCCCAATGCATGCAATCAAGGCTCCCAGCATTCTGGAAATTCGTGTCTTTCTTCGTGCATTTATAACAATTGTTGACAATCTTAGGCAGTAGGCTTCCTCAAGTAGTATTCGCCAAATAGTTCAATCACACAAAGATAAAACTTAAAAAGACATTCAATTGCGGTTGTTTCAGAAACACGTAGGTGCTCATCCCAATGGTCAGCAGGTTCACCAAATGCCAATTGGGGGATGGCCACTGTGCACTTTTGTATTGGAGAGAATTCTTTTTTTTTCCAGTTGCATCGACCCTCCACCGGAAATAGAAGTCGTGGGACTTCAGTCCATCAACTATGAGAAAGAACAACTCTCTCGACATACGGAAATGTCGGCGAAATGTGTTGCTTCCATATATTGGACTTTCAGAGATGTAGTCAATGTAGAGTCTTCCGTGCCTCGCCTCACGATCTCGGTTCACATATGTTCTTCGCTTTCTTGCTCCACCGGCAGAAGTTCCAGCACGGCCAAGTAACTCTTGATTTTTTTAAGCAACGACTGTATTTCTTTCTCAGTCGTGTCATCAAATAGAAACTCAAGAAGGTTATCACTTTCACTTTCCTCGGATAATGAGTGAGAAGAGGAAGACATGTTTGAAAGGAGTATAATATTTTGAGATGAGAGATGCAATTGTAACATAGATCCTTAAATAAAGTACAGTTCTCCAACGACTAGATTCCAACGGCTAGTTTTTAAATTGGAAATAATACAACGACTAATATTCCAATTGAAAGAAGTACAACAACTAATATTACAATAGAATGAAATACGACGACTAATATTATTACAATTTAATTATTTTAAATAATATTTTTTTAGAAAAAATTCTACTAAAATTATTTTTATGTCAACAAATCAGAGTGGTGCAGCGAAAGCCTGGTGGGCCCATAACCCACAGGTCCCAAGATCGAAACCTGGCTTTGATAATTCAGATGCAAGCTTCCCAAATTCTCTTTTTTAAATCTCACCTATTCTTTGGAAAATACATATGACATACTTTTCACAGATAATCACTTTATTTATAAACGGACCTCATAAGATCTCATAATATCTTCCGACATATTATATTAAACCATGTATAAACAAGTGTGCATATTTTTCATGGACGAATATAGTAATTATTACGGGTTTGATGACACTCTTTAAGTGACAAACATCAATATAAATTGCAAAAAAAAAATACCAAAGGTTAGTAGTATATAAAATAATACAAATATATAAAAAGTAACTTCTAATATTAATTATTTTATGCAAAAATATTTTAATTATTTGTTGCTAGACAAAATTAATTTTGATTGTATATGCATTAAATGTTATTGTGGAATGTATTATTTAAAAGTATTAATATATTATTGAGGAATGTATTATTTAAAAGTGACAAAATTATTTGCTGCTGGAATGCATTATTGATAGTATATGAATTAAAGTCCACAACAGCAACTCAAAAAGTACCTGCTGCCTTGCACAACTCACCAGTCGGGTCATGGATGTCCGACTTGCTTTATTTTGGTAAGCTCCCAATTTTTTTCCCTATTTAGCAAAACCAATTTGAAAATAATCCTAAATAAATAAATTGTCCCTATAAATGAAGTACAATTATTTTGGGAAACACTTTTGATGCACTATTTGTTATGTTTTATTGATAAACATAATATAAAATTTTGATTATTGACTTCTTTATTTCAGATTTCAGACTTAAAATTCAATTTAATTATTTTGAGCATAGTGAATGGCTATAAATTTGATTTACATAAAATAGAAGAAAAGTAATAATATAAGCACAATTAAACATATATAAATTTGTCTAAAATTCGTGATATCGGCACTAGATAGATACATATGTAATGTACTGAATGTGGCACCTTAAAATAATTGGGCAACTTACATAAATGAAGGATTGAACCACACTTTTATTATTCAATTTGAAATGGGCCTACATAGATATTTGATCCATTTGGGCCGTGGACTTTGGTGGACTAGCCTATCTCCAAAAATTTATTATACTTTTTGTACAATTATTCTTGGGATTTTTTTGTAAAGTGTAGGAGAATATACATATAAATTAGAGGAAATATCAATTTGCAGCTTATAGTTATGATAATTTTATTGATTTGCAAATTTGTACTTTTTTATTTGAAGTGGTCATACTTGAATAATTATAAATTTTTTATTTGAAATAGTGTAATTCTATAAAATAAAAAATAAAATTTCACCTAAATAGAGCTAGGCTGAATGTAATCTAAGAATGATCTTTCCAAATTTTAGAAGTTTTAAAACTATTTCAATATTATTTTTGTCCCTTTTTCTAAATTTTCAAATTATTTCGGCTCCCACATTTCACACCATATTTCGTTCCCAAGTGACAAGCATACCACTTCTGGTAGACGTGCCTATATATCAACGATAAAGTTTTCACCTCTCTCTTCAGCTGTTAAATTTCCATCTTCCTCTATATATACAGATAAGCGTTTCTTTATATACAGATTCACATTTATATGTATAAATTCATCTTTCTCTACACTCTCTTCCTATTCATATATCATAATGGGAAGTCAAATAGTTAGCTTGCGCAAGAGAATTGTTCAGATAAAGCCACGTCTAACTGTCTGTCTATATGTAAAGCCACGTTTACAAGAAGTGGCATGCTTGTTTGAATGACAGATAAAAAAATCAGAATCGCCTTCTAATATAAATATATTATAAAATATTTTAGTACTTTAATATATTATTGTATTTGTATTTTCTATAGAATTAAACCTTACTTATTATTATCTTAAAATAAATTAATTAAGCTTTATATATGATAACAAATTTCGGAAATTTCCATCAAAGATTAATTAAGGTTTATATATTTGGCCACTTCTTCACTTAATGTGTGGGCTCTTAATCAACCACGATCAGATTACTTCATTATTTTATGGAGCCAACATAAACTAACTACATTTCATTTTGTTAATAAAATGCTGTGAACTTAAAAATTGAGTACCTCCTAAAGCAATCTCTCTTTATATATAGGCACACATTTATTTATATATAAATATTCATCTTTTTCTACCAGCTATACCTCTTCATATACATATATGATGATAGGAATTGGATTTGCACTTGACAAAAAAGAAAAAAGAAATAAAAAAAAATCCACCTAAATAGGGCTATGCTCAATGTAATCAAAGAATGCCCTTTACAAATTTTAAATTATTCTAGGTTAGAAGATCAGTATTTTTTTCCCTTTTTTTAAATTTCCAAATTATTTATGCTCCCACACTTCACACCATATGTCGTTCCCAAGTGACAAGCATGCCACTTCTGGTAGATGTGGCGAGATATGAACTCTTAAAATTTCCATCTCTCTCTTTATATATATAGATAAGTGTTTCTTTATATACAGATACACCTTATATACAGATTCATCTTTCTCTACACACTCTTCATATACATATATCATGATGGGAAGTCACGAAGAAAAATTCTCATAATTTTATGGAAATTGGATGAGGCAAACTTGAGCAGCATTTGGAGCTTCTTCTCAAGGTTGCACAAGAGAATTGCTCAAATAAAGAAATCTACAAGGCAACTGTTAACAAACTTACTTCTCATCACAAAGAATTCTACCAAGCCAAATGGGACAATGAAGATGTGTTGACCTTCTTCACCCCTATTTGGTTAAATCCTCTTGAACACACTAATTTAAAGCATTGTTGGACAGCTTGAAGAATATGATGAAAATGGTTGATTTTGTGAGGTTGAAAACATTGAAAGGAGTTTTGGATATATTAAATCCTAATGAGTGAGTAAATTTTTTTGCGGCTATGTCTAAACTTTAAATTAGATGAGAAAGATGAGAAATCAAATTCAAATGAAAAAGATAGAAAGACCAGAATCGTCCTCTAAGTATAAATATATTGTAAAATATTTTAATATTTAAATATATTATTGCATTTATCTTTTATATAGAATTAAACATTACTTATTATTATCTTAAAATAGACCAGCATGTCTTGCACCTATTGCTGAAAACCCCCTATAAAAATAGTCCAAGTTGTAATCGGCTATTTTTATATAGATTGTAAATTAATAAAAGAAAATTGTCCATGTTTGCAAATCGATAAAAGAATCATAAATTTGATATTACCCCTATAAATTATTATTACTAATAAATTGTGAATTTTAATTTGTTTGACTTTTTTTCGATTGATGAATGATAAAATTTATTTACCAGATAAATTTATTTTAATAGTTTTATAATGATAATCACCAAAATAAATTATTTGATTATAGTTTATTTTAAAGAATTAATGTATTAGAGCTTTTAAATCATATTTATTAATATATTTAAAAATAATATAAATGTGTATCAATATGTAAAATCATGTTTACAAGAAGTGGCATGCTTGTTGGGTAACAGATGAAAAGACGAGAATCGTCTTTTAGTATAAATATTTTAGTATTTTATTATATTTATCTTCTATAGAATTAAACCTTACTCATTATTATCTTAAAATAGATTAATTAAGCTTTATATATGATAACAAATTTTCGAAATCTCCATCGAAGATTAATTAAGCTTCATATATTTGACCACTTCTTCACTTAATTTGCGGGCTCTAAATCTTCGTGGGCCTCATTTAAAAAAAAAAAAATTAAAAAAATCAAAATTTAACTACGGTATTTTATTTTTTGTTTGGAGGAAACATATTTCTGTAATGAGTATAATTCATGATCAAACATGTATAGTGATTAATGGTTCTAAAAGAAAAGGTATACAACAATTTAAAAAAAAAAAATTAGCACAAACCTCTAATTATCTTTAGAATATTTGAATTTCGTTTGAAATTTTATTTGAAAAGGTCAAAGCAAAATATAAATATTGATTAGAAAGACAATAATTTTTTTTTTAAAAGAATCGAGTATAAAATTATATTTACCTACAAAATTTTTCATTAATAAAACTTAAGAATGCACATTCTAATCTTTTCAACATTTAGGAAAATACAATTTGAAATAGTTTGAAAATCAATATAAAATGTTTACCTGGCTCTGATACTTCAGATGCAAGCCCTCCCATTTCCACTTTTTTAAATCTCACCTCTTCTATGGGCTCATCAACCCAAAGTTTTTATTTATTTTTCATTCGGCCCACAAACATTAAGACCAAACAATAATACCCTCAACCAATTAATAAGTTAACTAAAACTGATTAATAATAATTAAATGTAATTGTTTATGAATTATTTTCATACAAAACTTTGTTTTTTTTACACAGAATGAATCATTTAAAAATGTGTAGGCAATTAAAATTAATTGCCGAAATAAAGAAATAACATGTAGAAATTGCATGTTAAAATAATTTATTATTGGGAGTTTAAATAAATTTAATTCCTAATTAATAAATTCAATTGGGCATTAAAAAGCTTAATAAATCAAAGTGGGCCCCAAAAGTCTAATAAATTGAATTGGGCTTTTAAAAATCCAATATAATGTTTTGGGCCTCTAAAGTCCAATTAATTATTCCGGATTTTCTTAAAGTCATGAAGCCCGATCTCTAAAAGCCCAAGAAATCAAATCTTCACAAATATCATTGAAGATTATCAAATCTTCACAAATATCTTGAAGATCATCAAATCTTCATAAATATTTAACAATCTGAGATATTTTGGGAATATTCCCAAATAATATCCAAATAATATATCTTGGTCCATCAAATCTAGCCCACAAATCTAGAATTCTACACCTATAAATAGGGTCTCATTCTATTCATTTTATACACAACAAGGAGTCGGGAAGATCAGAGCTCAGAGAGAAGCATCAAGATCCAAGACTTCGAGCAACTTTGAAGATTCAAAGGCGTTCTTCACGATCTTCAAGAACGTTCTTCAAGTTCTTCATCAACAAATCATTTTGATCCGGAATCACGGTGCGAAGCCTCCGGTCAACGTTCTTCATCAACAACGGCGATTGATTAGAGAAATACGGCGTGAAGCCCCTCCAATCAACGTCATCTATACGTCCTCAACGACGATCAACACCACTCACCTACGATGACATCAACATAGAGAGTACAAAGGTGAACACTCAACAAAGTCCTTCCATAAGGCAATATTAATATCAACTTCAACATCAACTCCAGACTCAACTCCGACATAACAACAAAGTCCTTCCGACAAGGCAACGTTAATTCGAAACAAGGCTCAACGCCCTCGAAATTAACGTCCAACACCAAAGTCAACATCGGACTTAACTCCGAAAATTTCGCAAATAAAGTCAAGACCAAGTCAAGACTCGAAGAGAAGAATCAGAGGATCGAACAGAGATTGAATCAAACAATCGCTCGATACATTAAAATTCAAATAAAAATCCTTTGTAATTTCAATTTTCGCAATATTAATAAAAGGATATTAATTTTTGTGAAAAATTTGCAGGTTACAAAATGAAGTAAAATTATTTTGAGAAACACTTTCGAAGCACTATAAATGAAGTACAATTATTTAGAAAAAACACTTTTGATGCACTATTTGCTATGTTTCATTGATAAAAATAATATACAATTTTGATTTTTGACTTCTTTGTTTCATATTTCTCAGTTAAAATTCAATTTAATTATTTTATGCATAGTGAATGGTTACATATTTTATTCATATAAAATAGAAGAAATAATAATATAATCACAATAAAACATATATAAATTTGTCTAAAATTCGTGATGTCGGCAGCTCAAGATTATTGAGGCTAGAGTAATCAAAGTGGATTGGGCAACTTACATAAAAGAAGGATTGAACTACACTTTTATTATTCCATTTGAAATGGGCCTACATGGATTGATCCATTTCGGCCGTGGACTTTGGTGGAATAGCCTATCTTTTTAAAAAAATTATTATATTCTTTGCATTTTTGTACACGGTGAACAATTATATAATTTTTTTTGGGATTTTTTTTGTAAATTTTATGTTAATCAAAGAATGCCCTTTACAAATTTTAAATTATTTTAGGTTAGAAGTTCTAAAACTATTTCAGATTTTTGTCCATATTTCAACTCTAACACTTCATACCACATGCGTTCTATGGTGACAAGCATGCCACTCCTCCTAAACGTGGCCATATATCAGCCATTTATCTTCATCTCTCTCACTTCAACTCTTTTTATATGTATAAACACGCTCTCTTTACATTCAGATACATATTCATCTTTCTCCGCACCCTCTTCATATACATTATAGATACGCTCTCTTTATATTCAGATACATATTCATCTTTTTCTACACTCTCTTCATATACATATACCACAGATGGGAAGTCAATTCGTTAACGAAGAAAAATTCTCAGAATTTTATGGAAATTGGATGAGGCAACTTGAGGATCATTTGGAGCTTCTTCTTAAAGTTGCACAAGAGAATCACCTAGATAAAGAAATCTACAAGGCAGCTGTTAACAAACTTACATCTCATCACAAAGAATTCTACCAAGTCAAATGGGATAATGAAGATGTATTGGCCTTCTTCACCCCTGTTTGGTTAACTCCTCTTGAACACGCTAATTTGTGGGTTACTGGCTGGAAACCATTGATGATTTTCAAGCTTGTGGAGTCGTTGAGAAAGACTAGTCTAGCCGGAATGATCGAGGAGCAGGACAAAACGCTCGAGGCTCTCAGATTGAAAATCAAGGCAGATGAGAGAAAGGTAGAGAGTGAGATGGAGAGGCAACAAATGAAGATAGGGGATCGAAATATAGTGGAGCTGATGCGCCTGGAAAGCTCAGTCAAAAGGATCAACGAGTCGGTGGCTGTGAATCGGGTGAATGGGTTTGTTGAGGTGACACTCAAAATGTTGTTGGCCACCTTGAAGAATCTGATGAAAATGGCGGATTGTGTGAGGTTGAAAACATTAAAAGGAATTTTGGATATATTAAATACTGAGGAGAGCGTACATTTCTTGATGGCTATGTCTAAACTTCAAATTCAGATGAGAAAGATGGGAAATCAAATTCAAATGAGAAAGATAGAAAAACCAGAATCATCTTCTAATATAAATATATTGTAAAATATTTTTGTATTTAATTTTTTTAATATATTATTGTATTTGTTTTTTCTATAGGATTAAACCTTACTTATTATTATCTGAAAATAGGTTAATTAAGCTTTATATAGGATTACAAATTTCAGAAATCTCCATCAAATATTAATTAAGGTTTATATATTTGACCCCTTCTTCACTTAATGTGTGGGCTATCTTAATCAACCACGATCAGATTACTTCATTATTTTAGTTACCAAACATAAACTAACTCCATTTCATTTTGTTAATAAAGGACGTCGTGGGCATAGCAGTGTATATTGTCGTGATCTTAAAAAAATATATATTAAAAAAATTTAACTACTGTTAAAGGAAATTACATTTATGTGCCTTCATCAAAAGTATTTACTAGAAGGATAGTTTAGTCATTTCATTATGGATCTTATATTTCTTATAACCCTAGTTTGTAACCTATATAACGTGATCTCATACACAGAAATAGTGGAATAATCTCCTGGCTTGGTACGCCCCAGATGTAGCCTTTCAGGTGAACTGGGTCAACAAATTCTGTGTTCTTCGTTTTGCTTTTTCGATAATTCTAAAACACGTTATCAGCACGAGCACTACCAAAATTTTATTTCAGAAATTATATGTACTGTATATTTCAATTTTGATGGAAAAGCCCTCACAATCATAAACCCTAGCCGCCAGAAATTCAACCGCTTGCATCGCCACCGCGGTCTGCACACCTGTACGCGATGTCGAGTTGCGTCGCCCTTAGGCTACCGATCGAAAAACCTCTGCTGTTCCTTGAGGCTGTTACCGTTTTGTGGCCTCACTTTGAGTCCACTACTCGCGATTTGGCTACACTTCTCCAGAGCCCTAATTCTGAATTCGGATGATAGAGGCCGATGCCAATTCTGCAGAACAAGCATACCCTCCTCTCTCTAATTCATGCACGGAGCAGCACACAGCCGCCACTATTGGACTCCATTTCCTTGCTCCGATGCCCAAATCGGAATTGCAATCGCAGAAGAAACAGAGAAGCAAAGAACAACGACTAATCGCAAACTCGAATGCTGAGTTCACAATCGAAGATAAAACTAATTAATTACTAGTGCCTGATATGTATCATCGACCGATGCGAATTCTGGCTTGGTCAACATCACGGTCACCGTGTGTTGTTCAACCGAGCGCCGACTCTTCCAGATCAGGGAAACTCGTCGCTCACAGTGAGACCTCGCATCTCTGCCGGCTGCTGGATGCCATGATTGCTTCTTACCATTAGCCATGAAGGAAATCGACGTCGGAAGACTTAACCGAGGAAATCTCAGCGACGGCTTCGGCAGCGAAAGACCAGGTCTTCGTATTCCTCATCATCTTGGATTTCTCAATAGTCAATTATAGGGTCCTCTCGCACCACTGCCCACACACTCTACCTTGGCCAGAAGTAGACTTCCCTTCTGCTGCCGCCAAACCCCTCGCCACTTGGGGTAAGCACAGGTTAGTTCCTCTGATTTATGTATTCTTCTTTTGAGGAATTTGTTGGGTAGTTGCAGTATGGTCTACTATTTTCATGAAATGACTTGGTGAAAATCAATTTTTTTTGACGTAATATGCTTGCCGATTTGGGTTAGTTCAATAGAAAAGTTTCTCTGTTGGGACTATTGAATTGATTTTGGTGTTCTGTTGTGGATTGATTTGTCTTGTTGAATGCATAATTCCAGTGGAAGCAATGTTTTCTCCAAATTAAGATAAACTTGATACTGCTGATGTTGGCATTTACTTGTGAATAAAGTCGTATATATATTTTTAAAGCTAGTGTTTACATATGGAGTTTTATTCCTGTGTTATTTGAAAACGTTGTTTTGAGAATTCGGTGATTGATTTCAAGTGTGAATACATCTTTTAGTGGTTAATGTGTATATTTCAATTTCTTTCCACAACTAATAAATCTCAATTTGAAGAATAAGCCTCTGTGGAGAGCTACCTTTTTTTTTCAGTTTTTGAAAAAAAAAAAATCACCAATTTTTTTTTTGAGGCTATACAGTGTTTATTCTTGGAATTCTTACAGTAGGACTCTGCCCTGGTAAAGAGGCTTAATCCCTTTTAAATATCAGCACTTAGAACTGTTGGCCGCAGAATAGGTTTGGGATTGTTTGCTGTAGAAATTAGAATTTTTTTTTATGAAATTCATATAATATGTGTATTGATTCCTGCAGATTATTTATTTGTAACAATACATATTCACTATTAAAAATTTTCATGATAAAAAAAATTCATGGAATATAATTATGAAAGTAAATTAATGTGATAAGTATTTTCACAAAGCATCGATAAATACGTGACCTATGATCTCAAAATCTAATTCAAATACATGCATTCTTGATAAGAAAATATTATTGCATATTGCTATGCTTGCATATTTAACAAATATTCTTCCTTGTGTTACAATAAATGGTGAAACGTACTCGACCTGACTATATTGTATTGGACTCAAAAGGACTTGAGTGTCTTTCTCGCATTTTCAAGGAAAGAATTTATGTTTCCAAAATCAATCATCCACGGGTGCCAAAGACAAAGCACTGTCTGATAAGGTCAAATTGAATTGATACAATATATTGACCATATTTTACACGAAAAATGTCCTACATTACACAAAGAACAGTGTGGGGCCTTAAATGCCCTATATTACACAAAGAGCTGCTCAGATGGATGACACATTTTTTTTAAGTTTATTGGGACAAAGAAATTTCTCAAGACTTATTTTGATTAATTGAACAATGAAAAGAACCCAAGAGAAAATGGGACATGACGTACTATTCCATACGAAAGTGAGAATAATGCACCACTTGTAGCAGTGGTGTACTAAATCAAATTGTAATGCAAGTACACTATAGCAAACAACTATAATAAATTTTAATGGCAACATGGACTTTGCTAATGAACTTTTCATACTTCAAGAGTGTAGAAAAGGCATAATGCCTCGTTTATTTTAAATACTCGTTTTAGTCTTAAAGTTATTCAGACTAATGATGAATTTTGAGTTAGATTTTGATACGAGATCTTATTTTTATTAATGTTGGTTCATTAGATTTTATTCAAAAGTATTCCATTTATTCTGTATACATGGTTCGAATATAATATTTTCACGATGTACAGTGATGCATTTACAAAATAAAAGAAAATATTAAATGAAAAGCAAATCATTTTACTCAAATTGAAAAGTAAATCATTTTATTCAAATTGAAACTCAAAAGGATATGAGATTTCTAAAAAGAACAAAGAACAATGTCTAATGAGACAATTGTTGAAAATAAGAAGCTCCATATGCATTAAGAGCTAATCGAATCATGTTAAAATTTTAAAAATATTTGTGCCAATGTTATTTATAAATATACCGTGAGAATGAAATTTTAAATATATCTAATAAATGTGAAAGAAAACACATTTTAAAGGAACTAAGATGTCGATCTAGTGGGATGTACCTCACTATTATTCGAATTTTTGGATTATACTTTATCACTGACGGACTATGTGATATTAATAGGCTTTTGTATAATAATTCATATGTTGAAGAACTCACATTACGTCCTTATTTTTAGAGTGACACATAAAATGAGATGAAAATCGATATAATGCACGATATCGATCTTGCTGTTGCATTGTCGCACTTCTTATTTTCTCAAGCATCAGATACACTATTTACATCTCACTCTGTCTCATTAAATTTTTTTAAGTCAAGTCATTCACTCTGCGTAGCCTATTCTTTAGCAAAAATAACATTGAGACATGTTTATGCTAAAGATACAAAATAAAATATTTCATTCTTACACAAGATATATGATGATATTTGTGGATTAAGTAATCCAAAATGCGGACCATCCAAGTATTTTATGGTATTGGATTATACTTTGACATGCGGGTCACATGTCACTTTACTGTCCACAAGACATTATGCATGCAAAACTCTTAGCACAAAGTACATATCTTAGGGCTCACCACCCTAATAACATTATTATATCAATAACATCTGATGATTATTGCATATATATCATGATCAATGTAAAGCATCTTGATACCCATGTGCTACATAAATTGGTCTCGCATAGGCCACCATCAAAAGAAAATAAATGGTGGTTAATGCATTGGTTATGCACACCCACATGCATTCCTCTTTATGGGTTTATGCAATACTGCATGCATCTTAACTTATTCGTTCTAGACCCACTGTGCACAATCATTTCCTGCGTCCCAGTTGGTAACTGGATATAGCCTGATATGTTACATTTACGCATCTTTGGTTGTGCAACATATGTGTCTAGTGCGCCCCCACAGCGCACTAAAATGGGTCCTCATAGACGTATAGGTATTTATGTTGGATATGAATTTCCAACAATTATCCGCAACTTAGAACCTTTGGCAGGCGACCAATTTACCGCTATATTTGCGGGTTGTCACTTAAATGAGACAGTCTTCCCGTCGTTAGGGGGAGATAAGAAAAATAATTTTCTATGGGAACGACAGGAAGTATCATGGTCGATTCTTACTTTGTCTCATTTGATCCCCAAAATTCACAATGAGAAATTGATGTGAAATAATAAATATCCAGAACGTAACAGATTCGATGCCTGATGCGTTCATTGGTATTTCTAAAGTGACTAGTTCATATATATCAACTGCAAATGTGCCTGCAAGGTTAAAAGTCCTCAATAAGGGGCATAACACCATAGAAATGGTGTTGCAACCATACTTGGTGGAAGTGTGGTTGAGGCCGTGGCTCCCAAAAGGAAAAGGGGGAGGTCACCTGGTTCGATTGACACCACCCAAAGGAAAGAATGGTAGGTGTGGCACAATTAAATATATCGATCATCAATATCGAAAATACATCTCATGAGATTATCTTTGCTTATAGTTATGTCCAAGATTCATTACTGGAGGACGCTCTGATGTTTAATATGATTCCAGAGAATGAAAAATCTCTATTAATTATGAGAGTGCAAATGAGTCGATGGACAGACATTGCACACAGACTAGTGATGTATTTATTTATTATGTTGCTCAAGAAAATATAGAGCACAATGAAATCGAACCAAGCTCAGTTGTAAAATATCAACAAAGAGCAAACTGGCCTATACAAGAATCAATCCAGTTAGAACTTGATTTTCTGACAAAGTTATAGGTATTTGGTCCGGTAGTGCTAGCCCGACCAAGTGTAAAGCCTATAGGACATAAATAACTCTTTGTCATAAAGCGTAATGAGAAATATATGGTCCTGATATAGAAAACTTGCCTTATAGCGCAAGGTTTCTCATAACGCTCTGGAATTGATTATGAGGAGACATACTCTCCTATTATGGATGTTATAACATTCTGCTACTTAATTATCGTAGTAGCATCCGAAGGATTGGAAATGCAGCTTATGAATGTGGTTATTGTATATCTCAATGGGGATCTTAATTCAGAGATATATATGAAAGTGTCTAATGACCTTCTATTAACCAAGTTAAGTGACTACTTGATTGAGAAAGGTTACTAAAAACAAAGAACAATGCCCTAGCATATTTATAAAGAAAAATAAGTTTTAAGTTTGCGATTATGACACTTATGTTGCTGGATAAACATAGGTACTCTTAATGAAACAAGAGAAATCCTGAAATTAATTAAAATTATTGAGATAAAGGATCTTGGGAAAACTCAGTTTACTAATATTTTGACTAGAACACTGAGTTTGTGGAATACTTATCCACCAGTCTGCATATGTCCAAAAGATGTTCAGGCGATTTAACATGGACAAAATGCATTCTGTTAGCACTCTCATGATCGGCCGATGTTTGGATTTAAAGAAAGATACATTTCGTTCAAAGCAAAATGACAATGAGATATTGAGAACTGGAATTCCTTGTTTAAGTGCAATAGGCGCATTATTGTACTTAGCTCAATATACTCGGCCAGATATTAATTTCTCAATGAACTTGTTAACTAAATTTATTATAGGACCAACATAATATAATTGGAATAGTGTCAAGAATGTACTTTGATACTTAAAAGAAATCATTGATATGGGCAAGTTATTTATTATATAAATGCTTTAAGGGACGACAAATGAAATTGTAACCCTTGAGAAAATATTGAATGCTATCCTATACACTTATACACCAAATAATATGTTATTTGGATCTACTAATGTTGGTTATATCTTAACCACATGAACACCAAAATTGATTATGTATTTACCATGAGAAACATGGTATATCTTGGGCATCAACTAAGAAACTTTGATAGATATCTCTTAAAGCTATTTAGAGATTATTACCTTACATATAGTAATTTTTGAGTGTATTTAGTGAAAGTCTATCATCACACATTTAAGGAATCGGTGGCTTGAGTTCTACCACTAAAGATCCTTTATGTATATACGAAAAATACATTGCATGTATTGAACAGATGAATCTGTGCTATATAGGTGATAATATGAAGTATATATCACCGAAGTTTTTCTATAACATGCGACAACAATCTTCGTTCAAGATTCAAATAATTTAAGTAAGCTCTGAAGAAATTGTGGCTGAATTATTTACATAATCATTGTCCAAGATAACTTTGAGAAACATCTTAAAGGAATTGAGATGTGTAAAATTTATGAGCTCACTTGATAGATGTACCTATCAGTTGAGAGGTGTAGACTTCAGGGGGAGTCTTAACATAGGTGCGTTGCAACTCATTTTCACTTCGACCAAGGTTTATTTTTCTTATATGGATGTTACTTGGCAAGGTTTTTATCGAGGGCAACATTCATGCACCATCCATCCTTTTGATTTGGCACAAGGGGGAGTGTTAAAGGAAATTACATTTATATGCCTTCATCAAAAGTATTTACTAGAAGGATAGTTTAGTCATTTCATTATGGATCTTATATTTCTTATAACCCTAGTTTGTAACCTATATAACGTGATCTCATACACAGAAATAGTGAAATAATCTCCTGCCTTGGTACGCCCCCAGATGTAGCCTTTCAGGTGAACTGAGTCAACAAATTCTGTGTTCTTCGTTTTGCTTTTTTGATAATCCTAAAACAACTACGGTATTTTTTTATTCTTTTTTGTTTGATTGGAGGAAACATATTCAGTAATGAGTATAATTCATGACCAAACATGTATATATATAGTGATTAATGGTTCTAAAAAAAAAAGGTATGGTAACTAACAGTTAAAGAGGTTTTCTTAACAATATATTTACTAGCCAAAGAGCATTAATATTAGAATGATTTTTTTAAAAAAATTAGCACAAGCCTCTAATTATCTATAGGATATGTGAATTTCGTTTAAAAATTATTTGAAAAGGTTAAAGCAAAATATAAATATTGATTAGAAAGACAATAAAAGAAAATAAAGAATCGAGTATGAAATTATATTTACCTACGTACAAAAATTTTCATTAAAAAAAGTTAAGAAAGCACATTCTAATCTTTTCAACATTTAGGAAAATACAATTTGAAATAGTTTGAAAACCAATATAAAATATCATTTTAATTTAAACAACGTAGTACTCTTAAGTTTTTTTTAATATTATATTGGGTGCGTGATCCATTTTTAAGCAGAACAACTAGTAATTTTCTTGTATATTGAATATCATAAAATTTAAATATAAAATTATAATAGATATTAAAATTAAATAAAATATAAATTTTAATAAGAATTGAGTATATTATATACATGTTACCCAATTTTTTTGAATAAAATATTATTTTACCGATCAAAATAAATATAAACTAAATATATTTTATCAATTTATCTATTAATTTCATTAAAAAAAATTACATTTGTTATTTTTCTTTAATATGAAAAAAATATATTGTATATGAGTCATGAGTGTATTAAAATGTTTAATCAATCATATAATTTTAAAATTATACACTAAAATTCATTAAAAAAATGATTTATTTTTTACGTAAGTTATATAAGCTAAAAACATTTAAATTTAAATTGTATAATTAAAATCAATAAATAATCATTTTTATAATAAATATATATATATATATATATATATATTTAGAATTCAAATTTAATTTTTATATGTGCAATATATATGTTAAATTAAATATTTTAGAAGATAAATAGTGTATTGAAAATAAATTCAAAATTCAAAATTTAAATAAAATTGAAATTGTTGGCATAAAGTAAAAGAAAATAGATTTTTTTAGTAAAATTAACTCACTCGATTTATTGGAGGGTGAGTCTCACCATTTTACCATAAAACAAATTCACTACACTTAAGTTTTGTATGTGATTGTCCATGACTTACTTATTAATTAAATTTTTATTATTTTTAAGAATAATAAAATTTTGATAAGAAATAATAATATGTTTGTTAAACGTAATTATCACTATATTTCAAAATATTGTCATATTTTACTATAATTTATCACCAATTTTTTTTTTTAAATATAATATTTTTGTTAAAAGTGACCATCACTTTTCTTAAAATATTATCATAATGATAATTTCATCACTATTTTTTTCTACGGTTCTCATGTTATGAGACGATTTTACACAAATTTTTTTTTTTCAATTTCGAAGAAATATTAATATTATGAGATGGTCTCACATAAGTTTACATTTTAGTTTTTACTGTGAGCATTCCCAATGGTTGGACTCAAATTTAAACTCAAATACATCTATTTGTCACTAAATTTGCCACCAACAGTAAAATCACCTCCAATCATAAAACTCAAATCTTAACTCAACGGGAATATTCTTTTAGAATATTCTTATTTTAATAAGATTTATTTTTTATTTTATTATTATTTACATATAATTAATTTTATAATTTGATATTCATATTTAAATATTTAGAATTAAATTAATAAAAATATAATATATTTAATAAAAAATTAAACAACGACGACTCAATGATATAAGTCACAAAATTCAATAACATAATTCATCACATTACATATTAATATAGAAAAGTTACACATCTAATAAAACATGTTGTGACAAGAAATATATTAATTTGGGCCACTAAACTGGGGTCTACTGGAACCCAGATTTAATCCTAAATGGGCCAAGTTTTCCTAATGTAATAGTATAGGGTCTGTTTATACTTATTTGTAATAGGCCCAGATGTGAAGGGCAAATAGGTCTTTTCATTATTGTATGTTTGACCCTCTATAAATAGAGGGTCTCATCCACATTTGTAAAGGTTGGAATCTCATTAAAGAAATAATACACCCATAGGTTAGGGGATCTCTTCTGAGCACTCAAAGCCATATTCAAGGGAAGAGCTCTCAAGCTCTTCCCTCAGTGTTGTTGTTCTTTAATTTTTATTTATATTTATTGTTTTTGTCTATTTATCGGATACCCCTATAGCCACATTAATACAATCCTGAAACCCGATTAATCTGTAACAACAAATGGCACTAGAAGAAGGGCAGCCACGACGCTTATCTTGTTCATATTTACACGAAGATCGACAAAATTCAGAATGAAAAGCTAAGTTTTCTTTTTCTCAAGATTTCTCGAAGTTACAGGAAAAAATATGTACAAGTTCAACTCCAAAACAAAAAGTCTTTTCATGAATCAACTCATATATTTCTGTTTTTACAGTGAATGGAAAAAATAAAAAAATAAAAGTCTGAGTTACTTTGCTTATCAGTTCATATTTATAGCCATATTTGTATATATATATCCATCCTCGTATCCCATAAATCTACGGGTTTTGAATTTCAGGAATTTCACAATTGGCTTACCGAAAAAAATTGCAAATACTTGCTGCTATTGGAATGATTGGGCTGGGCCGCAACCGGCATCCCCAAGACATTAGTCGAATGCGCAACTTTCTGGGCTCAATTACAAATTCCCACCGATCAAAGCTTCTTGTAAAAAATAGACCAACGAGTAATCGTCAGTGGTTATTTTCATTCAGTTTTGTTTGATCCAATGGTTATATAATTCACCGTCGGGACGATCAGAGCTGAGGCGAATCGACTCAGCTCCTGTATAACTCGGAGAAGCTTTGCACATAAATTCGAGAAATCCAAAAGGAATCCCCAACAAGAGGCTACACATACGCGATAATTCAAGATTTCACCAGAATTGTCGAAAGTGAATAAGAGAGGCCGATCGAGAGTGAGAGTGCAACGAATTTTGGGTTTGTACCTCCTCAATCAAAGTCACTAATCTTGATCGACTGAAATTTGGGCGTAACACTTTGGGAATTTGAGCAAGTTTCGGGTGGTTTTCATTTGGAGTTTGACGCTGACAATGGTTCAATTTTGGAAATTTGAGCAAAATTTGGGGCTTCTTCTTTGGGAGATGAGAGCTGATAACGGTTTTATTTTTGGGAACTTGAGCAAAATCTGCACCCTGAATCGAGGGGTAAGGATGGAACCTCCGTCGGCCAGCAAGAGCTCGCGCTTGCAATGGAGGACAATCCTCTCGATCGGTGTTAACAACTCTACCAATCTTCATCTTGAAACACCCCCATTTCTTGAAATAGAGTTCAACTTGAAACTATTGTTGCGGCATTTTGTCGAACACCTTCCCTCCAGGCACAACCACGTAAGGCATTTGACATTGCTACTATCGCCGTCAGGAATTTTGCAATCATCGTCAACTGCAATCAAATTTAGTGGCTTGACTCCAGCTTCACACAGAGGAAGACGGCAACCTTGCACTGCTAAATTGGCCATATGCGGTCTGGGTTGGATTCTTGATTTCCACCGACATCGCGCCTCAAACCATCACGATCAACCTTGTAATCTGAAGATAGGACGACGGACCAAACCGTCGATTGAGCACATCCGTCTGAATTTTCACCGGATGGAATCAGCTAGTGACATACGGGAGACGCTTTGGCAATCTTAAATCAGATTGGGAAACTGCTCATCGTCATCCTGTGCAAAGAGCGACCACCAATTGGCCACCAAATCACCACCGGCCGCTCGCCGTCCACTGACCCATGTCGCCGACGCCGGAGTCCACCTATACAAGCGAGCTCCTCACTCCGATAAGATCTTCCCAGCGCCAAACTGAAAGGCTCAGCCTAGTCGCAACCAATCTTGCACCCATTGAGAACAAAACGGCCCAATGCCCATTTCCAAATTGCTATCGTTGGACCTCGCTACCCTGAACTTGCTTCCAAAAACTTTAGCCGTTGGAACTCATCCCCAAGTTTTGAGTTTCGGCCTTCAGCGTTCAGACCTTGCCACCAAGGACGGGCTCCGCATTTCCCCCAATATCGGGCTCCTCGATTTCGAGCATATATAACATAAAAAATGGAAAAGATTCAGCATCGATCTCTCACGGCCATAGACGCCGATCTTTCTCGAGCCCAACCACCCAGCAGATTTCTTTTGATTTTGGGGCTAGACGATTTCGTTTTGATTTTGGGGGCTTGGTCAATCTTCAGGGGAGGTGGATTTCATAAATTCTTGACTTTATATCTTATGGTTATTGACTCAGTGAAGGTGGGTCACCCGGGCTTTTCCTAAACTTGAAGGGGCAAATTGAAGTCCGAGCCAAAATAAATATTGAAGCCCATTTGATTTTTTTTGGTTATTTATCCAATAATATGGGTCAGTTAATAAATTAATATAAAAAGAGAGAAAGAAAAAAAAAGGATTTTAATTTCCCGTTCTAGAAGATTAATTTTCGTAGTCTACGTAGTAGCAGCGAAAACATCTTTGATCAGAGTTATTACACATTTTTTATTATGTATTTCCTTACATTACTAGCCCATCAAGGCGGGAAATTTCACAAAGATATCCAAGATCTTCTCAACGACTTCAGAGATTCGTCGGGCAAGACCTTTTGCCCACCCCAATCAGGTGATTCTCGACTTCCATCCTTTTTAATATGTTTCAATTAAAATTATCAAACATGTTAAAAAGTTGGGGGGCTTATGGTTCATATAACTTGAAAATGATTTTGGAAAATCCAAAACAAAAATATTTGCTTATGCTTTGAATTTCATTAAGGTAAAAAGTGTTATCCTCTATGAGAACACATAGCTTGATTCAGAGCAAAATATTTAAATTTATTTGCATGCTCATATGTCAAAAGCACATTTAATAGATCACGGTTTTAAAATCTACGAAGGGCACATAAAAGTTTTCTTGTGAACAAAAAAGAAAGTTTGTCCATCTTTGCAGGAATACTCTTTATAAAATCTTGCGTCGTAGCGCATCGAGCAAGCAAGTGACAAAATCTTGCGTCGTAGCTGATCGAGCAAAACATAAATTAATGTGCCTATAGGAGTATCCGATAAATAGATAAAAACAAAACATAATGCAAATTTAAAAATTTTACAAGATAATGCAAATAATATAAATTACATATTGTTATAAATAAATTTAATATCAATATATAAATTTTTTTATTTAAATACAATAATTATTTAATTATTTAATATTTAATTTTTATATCATATAATGTTATAAATAAATTTAATATCAATATATAATATTACATTTATCTAAATAATAAATTACATAATAAATATTTAAATAAATATGTGTGTAATATAGATAAAATGATAAAAGAAAAGCAAAAAAAAATAAAAAATATTTGAGTTGAGGAACAGTGTGGCAAATTGCCACCGTATTTGAGTCCCCATTGGAGGAGGGTTTGTGGAAAATTTTGAGTTTGAGTTGGTATTTGAGTCCCATTGGGACTGCTCTAATATTTCCAAAGTTTGATCATAACATTTTCAGTCAAAAAAATGTTTGATAATTTTGTTTTTCAAATCTATATCTAATAAATTATGAATCATATTAACATTTTTTACAATATTTAATTTTATACATGTATTGTACATATAAAAAAAAAACATAATTCAAATATTAGCTCTAATATTTTTAAATTGATATTTGGTTATATAAGATGAATTTAAAATAGTACAATTTTATCCTATAAAATCTATTAAATTCATATATTGGAATCTAAACATAATGGGAATATTTGTAGTATAAATATTGTATCCCTACATATATGGCAATAGGATAATCAGCGTATAATTAGTAGGTAATTAGAGCATAATTAGTGCACATGTTGTTATATTTAGTTCCTCGCATTTTGGTTAATGGAGATCATGGAACACATTTTCAATTCCTTTATTCAGACTCAGATGTGAAAGATGGAGGAAACAGAGTTGCTGATTGCTATGTCTACGCTCGTGGCTTAGTAGGAATGTATTGTAAAATATTTAAGTATTTTAATTTAGAGTAATTTTACATGAATTTGGGTTTATCAATTATCACTGTGTATATATACATTAAATTTTTTAACAGTGATAATATATATAAATAACAGTGATAATGACATAACAATGATACGAATTTATATAAACTAAAGTTCACAAAAAATTACTAAAAATATCATATCAATTCAATTATATATATTATAATTATATATATACATTAAATCAATTATATAGATGGGTAGTGGACAAAAATGTAATATCACTTGAAAAAGAATGAGCAGCTTGAGATGAGTGGCTCCTGTCCAGTTATAGATGCGAGGATTTTGAGGGGATGGGTGATTTCTGTCCAAAATTTTTAGTTTAGCACCGCTCAAAACTCTCCAATTACGTTTCATTGTTGCATGCGTAACGTGTCATTCTCTGTGAAGCTTTGTTATCATCCCAAATTTTATCATATGTGGCGTGACACTGACCAACTAATATTTTTTTACAAATGTTAAACGGATTGATGTCCATAAAATAGGGTCATCTTAATTAAACCAACTAATAATTTTTTAGACCATTTACATAAGAATATTTTGGCCCTAGACCAAATTAGTCGAAGCTCAGTAGAATAATAATTTTTATTTAAATTTTAAAAAAAATATGATAATTTTATTAATAATTTATTTTGTTGTTGTATACATATTATAATATAAAATGAGTTAAAAGGTAATATTTTTTCACATACGAAATAAGAATATAAAATAATAGAGATATTAAATGTTAATAGTGTTAATTTTTCAATATTATTTAAAAAAACTGATGATATGATTAATAATACAATTAAAATTTATAATTTAATTTAATCTATTCCTATCTAGTTCAATCTCATTTAATCCAATCCTAAATAATCTATTCAGTCCAAATAACCAAATTGGGCCTAAATCAATTATATAGCTGGGTTGTCTACACATATTTAATCACTTGAAAAAGAATGACCACCTAGAAATGCGTGACTCGTGTCCAATTATATAGATGTGAGGATTTTGAGGACTCCTGTGCAAAATTCTTAGTTTAGCACCGCTCAATGCTCTCCAATTGCGTTTCATTGTTGCATGTGTTTTGTGTCATTCTCTGTGAAGCTTTGTTTTCATCCCAAATTGTGTCATTTGTGGCGTGACCACTGACCAACTAATATTTTTTTACAAATGTTAAAAGGATTGATGTCCATATAATATGGTCATCTTATTTAAACCAACTAATAATTTTTTAGACCATTTACATAACAATATTTTGGCCCTAGACCAATTAGCCGAAGCCCAGTAGAATAATAATTTTTATTTAAATTTTAAAAAAATTTATGATAATTTTATTAATGATTTATTTTGTTGTTGTATACATATTATAATATAAAATGAGTTAAAAGGTAATATTTTTTTTAAATACGAATTAAAAATAATAGAGATGTTGAATGTTAATAGTGTTAATTTTTCAATATTATTTAAAAAAACTGATGATATGATTAATAATACAATTAAAATTTATAATTTAATTTAATCTATTCCTATCTAGTCCAATCCCATTTAATCCAATCCTAAATAATCTATTCAGTCCAAATAATCAAATTGGGCCTAAATCAATTATATAGCTGCGTTGTCGACATATATTTAATCACTTGAAAAAGAATGACCATCTAGAAATGAGCGACTGGTGTCCCAATATATAGATGTGAGGATTTTGAGGACTCCTATCCAAAATTCTTAGTTTAGCACCGCTCTATGCTTTCCAATTGCGTTTCATTGTTGCATGTGTTTTGTGTCATTCTCTGTGAAGCTTAGTTTTCATCCCAAATTTTGTCATTTGTGGCGTGACCACTGACCAACAAATATTTTTTTACAGATGTTAAAAGGATTAATGTCCATATACTAGGGCCATTTTATTTAAATCAACTAATAATTTTTTAGACCATTTACATAACAATATTTTGGCCCTAGACCAATTAGCCGAAGTCCAGTAGAATATTAATTTTTATTTAAATTTTTAAAAAAATTATGATAATTTTATTAATGATTTATTTTGTTGTTGTATACATATTATAATATAAAATGAGTTAAAAGGTAATATTTTTTTCAAATACGAATTAAAAATATAAAATAATAAAGATGTTGAATGTTAATAGTGTTAATTTTTCAATATTATTTAAAAAAACTGATGATATGATTAATAATAAAATTAAAATTTATAATTTAGTTTAATCTATTCCTATTTAGTCCAATCCCATTTAATCCAATCCTAAATAGTCTATTCAGTCCAAATAACCAAATTAGGCCTAAATCAATCATATAGCTGGGTTTTCTACTCATATTTAATCACTTGAAAAAGAATGACCATCTAGAAATAAGTGACTCGTGTCCAATTATATAGATGTGAGGATTTTGAGGACTCCTGTCCAAAATTCTTAGTTTAGCACCGCTCAATGCTCTCCAATTGCATTTCATTGTTGCATGTGTTTTGTGTCATTCTCTATGAAGCTTTGTTTTCATCCCAAATTGTGTAATTTGTGGTGTGATACTGACCATCTCGAACAAACATACATTGAATTACAAATGTTAAAAGGATTGTTGTCCATATAGGGCCATCTTATTTAAACCAACTTATACTTTTTAAGGCTATGACATACGAATATTTTGGCCCTAGACCAATTAGCCGAAGCCCAATAGAATAATAATTTTTATTTTAAAAAAAATTATGATAATTTTATTAATATTTTATTTTGTTATAGTATACATAATATAATATAAAATGAGTTAAAAGATAATATTTTTTCAAATAGAAATAAAAATATAAAATAAAAGAGATATTGAATATTAATAGTGTTAATTTTTCAATATTATTTTAAAAGAAAATTGATTGATATGATTAATAATTAAGAATATATTATTAATATATTAATATTTTGCATCTTTTAGTTTTACACATTACATGTAAATTGTATCATGTCATATTATATATACTAGTATTTCTTATGAGCAATGCACAATTTAAATATTAAAAAAAGAGAGTAACACTTGTGTAGAAATTTCTACCATAGAAATATTCATATTTGAAAAATGCGCGGGTCTAAACTGGGTCGGGTTGGATTTGAGCATTTTTTTTAAATTCGCGTAACTTGTTATACTAGGTTTTTTCGCTCCCATATATGTTACAATTTGGGCAAATGTGTATTATTATTTGATAATATATGTGTTACTAATTCTTAAAAAATTTAATTTTTTGGTACGACAAGTTGAATGGTTTTCTTGTATCATCAGGCTTCACTAACAGCATGGCAGATCATTGTCTTTTTCACAAACATTCACATGGCAAG
>JAPKLY010000414.1:362566-409940 GCA_026898435.1 Prunella vulgaris
TTAAGACAAATCTGCACAACTCAACTCCTTGTCCCACTCCTTCTTCTCCAGGTTTCAAGTTATCTCTTAATGATAGTCCTGCTTTCTCTAATCCTTCCCTTTATCGTAGTGTAGTAGGCATACTTCAATATCTCACTCTTACCCGTCCAGACATTTCCTTCAGTGTAAATAAACTATCCCAATTTCTTCATTCTCCATCACAGAATCACTGGAAGGCTTGCAAGCGGGTCTTACGATATTTGAAGGGCACTCTAACACATGGTTTACATTTTTCTCCTGTTCTTGATTTTCGTTTGTCAGGTTTTGCTGATGCGGATTATGCTGCATCCATTGATGATAAGCGAAGTACTTCTGGTTATTGCATCTTTCTCGATTCAAACATCATTTCTTGGTGCTCTCGGAAGCAATCTGTCGTGGCACGCAGCTCTACTAAGGCCAAGTATCGTTCTTTGGCATTGGCTACTACAGATATTTTATGGATTTCCACACTCTTTTCTGAGCTTCATGTTCCTTTAGCCTCTCCATCTTTGCTTTGGTGCGACAACCAGGAAGCTATTACCTTAGCATTCTCTCCATCCTTTCATGCTCGCACTAAGCATATCGAGGTTGACGTTCATTTCTTGCGTGAGAAAGTTTCGTCAAAAGTTCTTGACATCAGATATATACCTACAGAGGATCAACCGGCGGACGTGCTAACTAAGTCCTTAACTCCTACACGATTTAAGCTGCTTTGCACTAAACTTTGTCTTCATTCACCAGGGTAGTTTATCTTCAGTGGGAGCATGTTATGATATTCCCACATATATCTGTGAGTTAGTTAGTTTACCTTCTCAATAGCTGAAAAGGTCAAGTTGTTAGACGGTTAGGGACGTTAGTTAGTTTCGTATCCAACAAGTTAAGTCTAGAAGCTTCTCTTATTTTGTATAAATATAACATGACTCTGTTCATGAAAGTTAGATCAATAAAATACAATTTTAATTTTGTTGAGTGATCTCAAACAATATAAAGTACAATATATATATTTTTTAAAAACAAATAAATATTTGTATATAGAGTAACACACATTTGATCTTGCAGTAACACACATTTACTCTAATTGTAACACATATTTGCAGTAACACACATATTACTCTAAATGTAACACATATTTACTCTAATTGTAACACATATTTGCAGTTACACACATTTACTCTATTTGTAGCACATATTTCCTCCTCAATTTGTGTTATTATATGATGTTGATAAAAGAGTATAAGCTTAATGGTTAAAGAGTAATCAAGACATGGACGAGTCAAAATACAAATTGCTCGCCGACATGCTCACCCGATTGCTCACCGGCATGCTCACCTAAGTCCAAAGATGATAAGGCAACGAGCCTACGTGGCCACTTCCCAGTTGCTCGCCTGGGTGCTCGCCAAGCTGCTCGCCAGGTTGGTCGCTTGAGCCTTGGTAGAACGAAGTAACAAGCCCATGTGGCCAAAGACCAAGTTGCTCGCATTCCTCCTTGCCGGCTTGGTCGCCTGATTCGGAGGTGACAAGGCACCAAGTCATGAGGACAAGCTCAAGGTGGTCGCCCACCTGCTCGCCAAGCTGCTCGCCTCACTTCCAGGAATGGAGACACAAGATGTTCAAGGATCCTATAGGGAAGGCGTAGGTCGTAAGGGTTAGAGTTAGTGAGGCAGATTAAGAAGGTGGTGACAAGTGGAGGACACTTGTCACCATCAGAGGCCATGTGGTCTAAAAATATGCCACATCACCCTAGAAAGGGTATAAATAGGTGAAAACACCTCATTTGTAAGGATTTGAATTTCCTAATACAAGAAACCCACTTTCAATATTTCTCTCTCTATATTTCTATTCCTAATTCATATTACAAATCTAATTATCATCTTTTAATTTTTGTTTGAGTGATTTATATAGATTGATCAGCCACATAATATTATTGTTAGTAAAATTGCTCAACAATTTGGCGCTAGAGGACGGGCACAAACCTCCGTCGATCGAAGAATTCATATTCGTTCTTCATTTTATCAAGAACAATCACTCAAGTTTCGTAAGTTTTGTGTAGAACAAGAAGAAACTCCTTCAATCGTGAGTGTCTTGAGGAAGAATTTTTATTCCTACAAACATAAACTAGAAAAGGATTTTCTTTAAGGATTCATATCCCGCACAAAATTTCTACTGAAACGATGACGAGACAAATGTATGAAGCTTCCCACGACGAATCCCGCACCACTTCGATGAGCCGTAGGTGGAAGGGAAAGAAACCTTCGGGGCGCTGTCAAGCTGAAACAATTCGAGTCTCAGCTTTACCAGCGGCACCAGTCAGACCTCAAATTGAAGACACCTTGGAGTCGATGGTAAAGACGCCCGAAGATATCGAGGGGGCGATGGCCATGCTACAACAGATGCAGAGGCAACAGATGGTGGTGGCTCGTCAACCTGTGATTCAAGCGGCCCCGACAGAAATAAGGCGTGAGACGAGGATAAGTTATCACGCTCAGGAGGAAGAAGCGAGTAGCGGACGTGTTGCCCCTGAAAATTCAAAGGGAAAGCAAAAAATGTGTGATCGCCTTGGACTACAACCTAGACGATCAGACCAGGGACCAGCTGGTCGAGCACGTGGGTGACCAGCTGGGAGAGCAATGGAGCAGCCCGAATGACATGAGGGGTCCCAGGGAGATAGGCACAGTAATCCCAGCCATCACTCGGAGGGTGGAAGATCCGGATACTCACTGCGTCAAGAACCCTATGAGTCAGATGCGAGACATCAGAGAAGGCCTGTCCAGGACCGATTAAAAAGACGAGCGTCCGAGAGGTTAGGCCCGAATGCTGCAAGTAACCTTCAACGACCACACCGAGAGGTCGCCCAAAGTGAAGGACTGTCGGGGGCAGCACGTCAGTATGAGGTGCACCCGGAATAGCCTCGAGGAGGGGGATCGTCTCGAGAGTCATCGGTTTTGGAGATAGAAGAATTGAAGAAGGCGGTGGAGGACTTGCAGCATCAGGCGGCCACCAAGGACAAGGTTGAGACATACACATCTCTCCATATTTCACCACTATCGACAACGATCCTTACAGCACCGATCCAGAAGAAGATACAGTTTCCATCACTAGTGTTGTACGAAGGAGAATCTGACCCTAAGGTTCACATCTCGAAATATGCTGACTACATGACTTCCATGGGAGCATCATATGCAACTCAATGTAGGAATTTCCCCTTGACCTTAGGAGACCGGGCCCATAGATGGTTTTCGGCGTTGACACCTGGATCCATCCAGTCATTTGGTCAGTTGACCCGGGAATTCCTATCTCATTTTTCAGGATTTGGAACATACTTGACTAAAAAACACCGACTGGCCAACATCTCACAAGGAGCCGAAGAATCTGATGAACAATACTTGGAACGTTTTGACAAGATCCTTTTGGAAGGTGAGTCAGTCAGTGATGATACCAAGGTTGTGGCAGTCATGGCGGGACTGCGTAAAGGAACGGACCTATGGAAAGAGATGCATTTGACCTGTCCTAGTACATACGCCGAGTTCCGCCATAAAGCCGGTGTATACGTAGCAATGCAAGATGCCATGGCAAAATAATTAGGCACGGAGACTGACGACAAGAAGAGTGGTAAGAAGCCTAGTGGCAGCGATTATAAAGCTCCAAAGAACCTGAAGTCGTTTGGAGATACTGTGGAGTACAAAGAAAAGCTTAATCAGGTGTTGGCTACCACGATCGATCGTGTGTTCACGGTAGTGAAAGATCAAGACATGCTGGAGGCTCCCCCGGAGGATCAGACAAGATAGAAGCAAGCTAAACCCGAACAAATTCTGTGCATACCATCAAAGCATCAGACACTTCACCAGTGAGTACCGTGATCTTCTGAAACAGTTGTGGAAGTTCTATGAAGACGGAAAGCTTGTGGAGTTTGTGAAGAAAGCTCTGGGGAAGAGACAACGACAGCCAAGACAAGAAGCTTCGGATGATGAGGATAGTGATGAGACAGAAAGGGCCCCAAACAGACAAATGCGAAGAGGTACGCCGGCAATGCCAACACATCAGGAGCCTAACCGAGAAATTCTTGTGCTTGAAGAGATAGGCTCGGCTGGAGGTATAATGGATGGCCACCCGGCATCGAAAAGGCAGAAGAAGGCAGAAATACGGGCGGTCAATCAAGTCCAAGAAACGGGGTCCGGATCAAAGGTGCCAACAAAATCGACTACAGATTTAGTGTTTACACAAGCAGACCTCGAAGGAATCCTGACACCGCATAACGATTCTCTTATCATCAGTGCAAATATAATGAACACGAGAGTACACCGAATGCTAGTGGATACTGGAGCCTACACGAACATCTGTTCAAGAAGACACTAGATCAGTTAGGAGATTATGAATCCTATATAGAGGATTGTATTCATAAAATAGTAGGATTCGGAGAAGCTGTGACCTTCCCACTGGGTGTAATAAGATTGTCTGTAGAACTTGTAGCGCTTGAGGACCCGGAAAGGAGGATGACTAAGTTGTTAGATTTTCTAGTCGTAGATCAACTATCCACCTATAACGGGTTCCTTGGCCGTCCTTTCATTTCAGAATTTAAAGTCGCATGTTCTATTTACTATTATTGCATTAAGTTCCCAACACTTAAAGGTGCAGGTACGGTCAAAGGGGATTAGAAGAAAGCTCGAGAGTGCTTGCTAACTCTGAAGAAGCCTGTCACTCAAGTGTTGATCAATGAAGACACAACACCTCAACATCCCCCGGATGAACCTAGCATCCTAGATACTATCTCCATCGACACCGAGATGATGGAAATAGATCAAACACCGGAGGAGATGGAGGTAGATGATACGTCCTTGCAAGATCAACAGACCGAGGGGCAAGCAGAAGGCAACCTGGAAGTTCAAGATCCTATTCTAAAACCCGTTACTGAAGCAAGTGGTGACGTGGATCCAACACCTGAAGGTCGGACGAGTACATCAGAGGACATCAAACCTCGGTTGGGTTACGAGTCGATCCCGATGGTGATGGATATACATCTCGAAGGACCCATCGATGACCCGAGATGGAAGGATAAGAAGCGATGCGCCACTCCAGTCGAAGAGCTCAGGTCCATATAGGTGAATCCCAATAAAAAAGATTTAGAACTTTTTATTGGGTCAGAGTTGGAGGAACCTTATAGAAGCAGGATGGAAGAGTTCCTCCGCGCTAACCTCGATGTATTTACGTGGTCACATGAGGACATGACGGGTATACCGGTGGAGCATGCTTGCCATCGCCTCAACATCGATCCTACAAAGAAGCCCGTCCGTCAGAAGAGAAGAAAATACGGGCCTGATAAGTATGAGGCATTAACTGGTGAGGTGAAGAAGCTACTCGACAATAAGCTCATAAAGAAAGCACTATGTCCTCAATGGGTGACAAATCCCATCTTGGTCAAGAAGCCAAATGGAATGTGGAGGCTCTGTACAGATTTTACAGACCTCAACGCCGCATGTCCAAAAGATAACTTCCTCTTGCCTTACATCGACTAGCTGGTGGACAATACAGCAGGACATGAACTAATGACGTTTATGGATGCCTTTGCAGGTTACCATCAGATTGTCATGCACCCCGATGACCAAGAACATACAACTTTCTACACAAAAAAAAATTTGTTTTGTTGGAAGAGGATGCCTTTTGGTTTAATCAATGTCGGCGCCACGTATCAAAGGCTAGTCAACAAGATGTTCGACCAACACCTTGGTGACACAATGGAGGTCTACGTCTATGATATTGTGGTAAAGAGCCTTAGAAAGGAAGACCATCTAGAACACCTCAAACAAGCTTTCGACATCATGAGGACATATAACATGAAACTCAATCCAAAGAAGAGCAGTTTTGGGGTGCAGTCCGGTAAATTTTTGGGGCATCTAGTAAGTCAACGGGGCATAGAAGTTAACCCTTCGCAAGTTAAATGCATTTTGGAGATGGGATAGATGAAAGACGTACGAGCAGTCCAAAGACTCACGGGATGTCTCGCGGCATTGAACAGATTCATATCCAGATCCGGAGATAAAAATAGACCGTTCTTTGAGTCCATCAAAGGTAAGGGCATCTGTAAGAGAACCGGAAAGAGCAATTACATCTAGACCGAGGCTTGCCAACGAGCGTTTGAAGACATAAAAAGCTATCTCAGCAACCCCCAGATCCTGTCAAAGCCCGTCCTAGCAGAAAAGTTGTATTTGTACCTGGCAGCATCGGAGGTGGCCATAAGCTCAGCCTTAGTACGTGAGGAGGGCAAAGCACATTTGCCAATATACTATGTCAGCCAGGTGCTACATTAGGCAGAGTTGCGATATTCCCCAATAGAGAAGTTGGCATATGCCTTGGTGATGAGCGTAAGGAAACTCCGGCCATACTTCTTTGACTACCAAGTGGAAGTCTTGACGACGTTTCCCTTAAGGCAAGTCTTACACAGACCGGAGACTGCCGGACGATTGCTAAAATGGTCACTCGAGGCCAGCCAATATGGTATAACCTACGCACCCCGAACAACGATCAAAGGGCAGGCTCTAGCAGACTTCATAGTAGAACTAACCTACCCTCAAGATCCGACGAGGGGACTTATATACCCATGGCACCTCTACGTAGACGGCTCAGCAACAAGTTCTGCAGCTGGTGCAGGTGTCGTCCTAGTGAGTCCCGACAAACAAGTATTCACCTCAGCAATAAGGTTCGACTTCCTTGCAACTAACAACGAAGCTGAATACGAAGCACTTATTGCGGGATTGAGACTATCATTAGTTGTGGGGGCAACCAGACTTCAATTTTTTAGGGATTCACAGCTAATAGTATCTCAAGTCCGAGGTGAATACGAAGCAAAAGATCGGCAAATGATCATCTATCAAAGGATCGTCGCACATCTGATATCCAAGTTCGATCAAGTGTACATTGAGCAAATCCCCCGGCTAGAGAACACACAAGCGGATGCTTTAGCTCGGTTGGCTACAAGCACCGGGGAACCAAGTATCTCAGAAGTAATAGTCACAAAACAAACTAATCCTTCAACATTTGATTATGTTAATCAAGTGTTGAAGAGGGGGCAACAAATAATGAACAACCAAGAAGTGATTGATGACTGGTGTACACCCATCACTAAATACTTGGCCAATGGGGAGCAGCCGGGAGATCCGTGGGAAGCACGGCGAGTTGTGAAGCAAGCTGCAAGATACACGATGATCGAGGGGCAGTTATAAAAGAGAGGAATTTCATTGCCATTGTTCAAATGTCTCTCCCCGGAAGAAGGTCAGAAAGTGTTAGAAGAAATCCATGAAGGAATATGTGGAGGCCACGCCGGGGGGCAAGCCTTAGCCTACAAGACTATAAGGCAAGGATACTACTGGCCAACACTGCGGAAGGATGCAATTAGATATGCTAAGAAATGTTTAAAGTGCCAACAGTTTGCTCCAAGCATTCACACCCCAGCACAAGAGTTAAAATCTGTATATAGTCCATGGTCATTCGCCAAATGGGGTATCGACTTGATCGACCCATTCCCTCCCGGAAAAGGTGGAGTAAAGTTCGTAGTTGTGGCCGTGGACTATTACACCAAGTGGGCCGAAGCAGAAGCTTTAACGACGATAACCCAAGAAAAAATGATAAGCTTCATTCGGAAAAACTTGGTGTGCAGATTTGGGTTGCCGCAGTCAATAGTCACGGATAATGGAAGACAGTTAGATGGGAGTAAGTTAAGAGATTTTTGCACATCTTGGGACATCAAGAAGCATTACTCCACACCCTATCATCCTCAATCAAACAGATAAGTCGAAGCCGTGAACAAGATCTTGAAGCACATCCTAAAGATTCGATTAGAGGAAAGAAAAGACAGTTGGGCCAATGAACTGCCGGAGGTGTTATGGACCTATAGAACGTCTTACAGAACAAGTATCGGGGAGACACCGTTCACAATGACTTTCAGAGTTGAAGCAGTCATCCCGGTGGAGGTCCAACATCGGACATGAAGGATAATCAAATATGATGAGGAAGCAAATGAAGATGATATGGCGGTGGAAAAAGATCTGATTGAAGAAATAAGAACTTCGGCGGAGTTGAGAAATGCCGTCTACAAACGATGAGCTGAAAAATATTACAACTCACAGGTCAAGGATTGAATGTTCAAGGTTGGCGACTTGGTGATGAGACGAATATTAGCAGTTCCTTCGGGGGTGTTTGGTCCAAAATGGGAAGGTCCCTTCAAGGTGACAAAGAGTTGGCCAAATGGTACCTATAACTTAGAGGATATGCAGGGCAACCCTTCGTCATACACGTTGAACGCGACACATCTTAAGAAGTTCTACCAGTAAAAGATTTGTAAAATTTTCTTTTTTGAAACCTAGCTCGCCCAACATGTATAGGGGCAAGCAGGTTCGATTCAGATAGGATCGAGTTTGTAAAGATGTATTATGTTGAATAAGATGATGTTTCCTTTCAAATTAGCGTATCGAAATATGTCTCGAGTTATAAGCTCGAAAGACTTACAAGTCAAAAATAAAGGCAAGGTATTGAGACTAACCCTACGGATATAACCGATAAAAGGGAGTCCTTACCAATCAATAAGCCCACATAAAAAAAGATGGAAAATAAAAGGTGTAAATTCGTGATTCCGCAAAAGGAAAAGTAAGACGAATCAATCAAACACCATAAACAAAAACGAGCAATAAATAACTTAAGATAAAAAGCGATAAATAATAGACGAATTCTAAAGAAAGGAAACTGAGTGTTCATTAATGGTAAAAGGAGTTCAGGTACATAAGGAGCTCCTTCGAGGGCGTAAGAAGCAAAAATTACATGAAAAAAGCAAAAAGCAAAAAGTCTAAGGCAAAAAGAAGGCCAACACTCTACTGGTCGCCAGGCTGGTCGCCGGCTTGCTCGCCAGCCTGGGCGCCTGCCTGCCCACCATCTTGACCAATCAGCTCGCTGGCTTGCTCGCCAGCTTGATCGTCCGCCTGTCCGCCAGTGCCTGCAGGAGAAAGACCCGGAAGAACCTCAATCGGCGATAGACCCTCGGTGTCAACCATCGCATCATCCTCGGAGTCAATCTGAAGAGATGGATAGTTTCCACCGATAATCTTAAGGGTGGGAGGCACGACACTAAGATCGACCCCCATCTCCTCGAGATCTCCAATGTCAACAACCAATCCCTCCTTGAGAGGAAGCTCGGTGAGGAAGTCATTAAATTCCTTCTTCAGGGCCGTCCAAGGGTCTTCATTTTCACCAACAGCATGGTGATAAGCCCGGAGGTTCTCCGCAAAGGCATAGACAAATCCGAAGTCGGAAGACTTGGCTCGGATCTCAGAAACGGACTCAGCAGTGTAGGAATCAGTATGTGCGGCCTTATGCTCCGCTAGCTGGGTTTGGGTGTCTTGGAGATCTCTCTCCAACTCGGCGACTTTTCCACGAGCAATACGACCCTCTTCCAGTTGGGTCCGAACACTTGCCAACTTGGCACAAAGACCATCGGCTTCGACCTTGGCCCTCTCAGCACTTGCAATCGCCGACTGCTCGGCATCCAAGGAAGCCTTAGCCTTAGCTTCAGATGTGGCAACCTTCTTCTTCATATCATCCCTCTCCTTCATCAGGGTGTCATTCAACACCGCGTACGACTTCTCCAAAGTCACGGCTTGCTCAATGGCGCATTGAGCAGTGATGAGAGCACCACTCGAATGATGCATGGCCGTGCGGATATTGTCAGTTAATGATTAGTGCTGGATGATGGCATCTTGAGGCTGAGTCCAGTGACGGGCGACGGACTCAACCGACCTCCGGAGAAGTCCCGGAAGCTCGTTAAGAGTCTTCGGAGGCCGAGCGAGTGCAAACTGGTGAAACGCCGGGCTGCGGTGCATGTAGCATGAAGGGTCATACCTGTGTAAAGAATTATACAAGCAAACACTTAGAAATTTCAAAAAATTTCTAAGTATAAATGTCTGAGAAGTTTGAGAATCATACCCTGCCGCCCGGTCCTGGTCCCATCCAAGTATGGAGATATCCGACAACTGCCCGACAGAGAGGATGGGCGCGGGGGCAAGTCAAAGTGCCAACGGAGACTGGGAGTGTGGGCTCTGGGACCTCAACCCAACCCGAGCCTCCTGAGCCTGAAGCACTCGTGGTCCTCGCCCTCTTAGCGGCATCACCTTCACACTCGAGGCGTGAACCATCGCCCCGCTGTAAGCGACGGCTACCACCACTAGGGGAGCCACTAAGGGCTTGACGATCTTCGGTACGTGGAGCTCGTGGGGGAGCAGCTGATCGGGTACTGGGACCGGAACCCGTCCCTTTCTTCGCCTTGGCTGCCTGTTGAGCAGCTAACACAACAGATGGGGGGTCTCTCTTGGTTCGTGTCATCCCAAATCTCTGATTAAAGATTCGGAAGGATGGAGGGATGGCGATAGTGACCTCTGCGGCTACAAACACCAGGGAACATAAAATTTTCAAAATACATGTCAAAATTCTAAGATGTAACAATCATACCAGCAGGACGAGCAACCTGAGCTCGTAAGTGGTGAGGAGTGGTAATCAACCCCGAAGCAATGCGGCAGCTAGGGTTGTTCAGGTACTCGAATGTCTTGTCTTTCTTATTCCGTCGACAGACGAGAATGCAAGTAAACTTGAATTCCTCAGACAAGCTCGTCTTCTTCCAACGCTGAGGAATCAAACCTGCAACACAAAGAACAAGATATTAGATACAATAACGAAAACAGTACTCAAAGTGCAAACAAGTCCTACGCTGTAACTCTCCAAACTCAGTTGGGGACATAATGCGTCCCCCAAGTCCCTCATTGTTGTCCGGAGCACGCTAATCTCCACCAATGAAAAAGAACTGCTCTTTCCAGTCCTTCACCTTGTTGGGCAGCCCCTCAAGGATCTTCATATCGCTGCGGGCCTTCAAGTAGTAGTAACCTTGACCCTCTTCAGAACACTTACTGAGACAGAGTGTATAGTTCAACTCCTGCAGAGTCAAGTGATCTTTGTACTTCTCCAGGGAAAAGACTATACACATCGATATCAGGTACGTCTAGACATTAGGTGTAAGCTGTGTGATTGCCAAACCCGTTGTCTCTAAGAAACGACCGATGAATGGATGAAGAGGTAATGTCACACCGGCGGCCAGAGTATATATGTTTATTGCTGTTAAACCTTCCGGAGGACAATCAGCTCTTTCCTTCTCCCGAGGAGCGTACATCATCACATCACAAGGAATGTGATACTCCCTACGGATGCTGTCAAGGTCATCCTCATCGAAAACACTCACTACAGTATTTGCCTTATAATTGGTGCGATCACCCTTTTCAATCTCTCGATATTGTCGAGGAAGAGTAGGAAAGTCAGCGGTGTATCGCTCGTAGTAGGCTCTCCAATCGAACTCCCGCTCGACACCTTCAGGGATGGACCTCTCAGACATATGAGGTTGCGGGAAGCCAACAGACTCGAACCATTCGGTAATAGAGTCATCACTATCATCACTGCTGGAGAGTACTTCCACATCCTCTTGGTCATCACCATCGGGGCGAGCAGTGGGCTGCTAGACTACCTGCTCGCCCGTCTACTCGCCGAGCTACTCGCCTCTCTCCTCCGATGGCCGGTCAACCTTCACGACTTTGGGATCAGAACCCGCTAGATGCACAGACGAAAGGCCTGCGATCGGGCCACTCTCCTCCATCGGTAATTTACCCAGATTTCGGCGAGAGAGGGTACGACTGGAAGATGATGACATATTCGAGAAAAGAAGAGAAAATGAATTGGGCCCTAGGGGTGTGCTAACTATTGTATTAACGACTCCGCCGCCTTGATTCCGATCAAAGTTGGTCCAAAGAAGAAAAATCCGGCGAACAAAAACCACATAAGAAATAAAAAGAAACAAAATATTGCTAAAAATGGGAAACAAGAGTCAAAGAGGAGTTACCGTTGATGAAAATCTCTGAATTGCCCTAGAAACCGTGAAAAAAAACCAAGAAGACGCCGGAAAAGCTCGAAGATTTTGATCGCCGGAAATTTCAGAGGAAAGCTCGAATGAAAAAGAAGGTGAATAGTGAAAGAGATGGTTATTTATACCTTAGGGTTGAAAGGGAAAGAGAAAAGAAATCTCGGGGACCTAATTATAAGAATTTGAAAAGTTTGGAAAAGGGGCGCGTCTTTTCATGACTGATTAGCAGAGTAAATGAAAAGGTGCCTCGATTCCCAAAACGCCTTTTTCAGAGGCTAAGGCGGGAAAGAGACGAGCTGAAAGTCTAGCACATGGGCCGAGCACTAAGTCGAGCATCATGCTGCTCGCCTATCTGTTCGCCAACTTAATGAATTAATTCCAGCACATACTTTGATAAAAAAAAATCAAATCAAAGCATATACTGAGGGGCAAATGTTGATAAAAGAGTATAAGCTTAATGGTTAAAGAGTAATCAAGATATGGACGAGTCAAAATACAAATTGCTCGCCGACATGCTCGCCCGATTGCTCGCCGGCATGCTAGCCTAAGCCTAAAGATGACAAGGCAACGAGCCTACGTGGCCACTTCCCAGTTGCTCGCCTGGGTGCTCGCCAAGCTGCTCACCAGGTTGGTCGCTTGAGCCTTGGTAGAACGAAGCAACAAGCCCATGTGGCCAAAGACCAAGTTGCTCGCCTTCCTCCTCGCCGGCTTGGTCGCCTGATTCGGAGGTGACAAGGCTCCAAGTCATGAGGACAAGCTCAAGATGGTCGCCCACCTGCTCACCACACTGCTCGCCAAACTGCTCGTCTCACTTCCAGGAATGGAGACACAAGATGTTCAAGGAACCTATAGGGAAGGCGTAGGTCGTAAGGGTTAGAGTTAGTGAGGCCGATTAAGAAGGTGGTGACAAGTGGAGGACACTTGTCACCATCAGAGGCCATGTGGTCTAAAAATGTGCCACATCACACTAGAAAGGGTATAAATAGGTGAAAACACCTCATTTGTAAGGATCTGGATTTCCTAATACAAGAAACCCACTTTCAATATTTCTCTCTCTATATTTCTATTCCTAATTCATATTACAAATCCAATTATCATCTTTGTTGTTTGAGTGATTTATATAGATTGATCAGCCACATAATATTATTGTTAGTAAAATTGCTCAACATATAAGCAAACATGTGTTACTATAGGATAAAATGTATTTTTATTAAGAATAAATATGTGTTACACATATAATGTAACAAATGTATGTGTTACATTGTATGAAAAATGTTTATTTCTACAAAAACAAATGAATATGTGTAAGAAAATAACATTTAATTTAATTGTAACACACATTTTGCCTTAAAATAACATGCATTTACCCAAATTGTGACATACCTATAAGCGAAAAAAAATTGAAAATACAAATTGCACGAAATTTTGGAAAAAATTGCCCAAATCCAACCCAACTCAGTTTAGACCCGCGAATTTTTGAAAAATGAATATTTGTATGGTAGAAATTTGTATATAAGTTTTTGTCTAAAAAAATTACTTAGATGAAATTTAGGATAAAAATTTAAATTGAATTTATTTTGTATATATACATCTTGAAATCGTTCATCTTTATTAATTTTTCTATTAATAATATTTTAGTAAGAAATTTTTAAGGTTTTGTAGTTGCTAAATATATATATGTATCTCTTTATGACAAAAACTTATATACAACTTTCTACCGTAGAAATATTCATTTTTTAAAAATTTGCGAGTCTAAATCGGGTTGGATTTGGATATTTTTTTCCAATATTTGTGCAACTTGTAATTTCAATTTTTTTGCTCGCAGGTGTGTTACAATTTGGGCAAATGCATGTCACCTTAAGGCAAAATGTGTGTTACAATCAGACTAAATATTATTTTTTACACATATTCATTTGTTTTTTGTAGAAATAAATATTTTTCATACAATATAACACATGTATGTGTAACACATATTTGTTCTTAATAAAAATATATTTTATCCTACAGTAACATATGTTTGGTCATATGGTAATACAAACTGGGGAGCAAATATGTGTTACAAATTTGAGTAAATATGTATTACTTCAAATGTGTGTAATAATTAGAGTAAATATGTGTTACTACAAATGTGTGTTAGGCCCTCTCCAATCATCTACCTCACAAAACAGGTTTTTTCTTGCCACATCAGCGCCACCGCAAAAGCAAAATACCTGTACCTCCAAAACAAAACTCATCCCCAACAATAAACCTAATAAAATAGATTTTTTAGGGACTCGCTTCAATGAATATTTTATTTATTCCCTTTATAATTTAATTTATCAACTATATTAATTATATAATTTTGAAATAAATAATAAATAATTAAATATTCTAATAATTTTAATTCTTTATATTTTATTATATTTAAAAAAACTCCAAAAATATATTATTAATTTTTTTATTACATAAACGATAAAATACAAATTAAAAGCACACAAAGTACACCAGAAAATCCGAAAGCAACAAAGTAAATTTTACAACGGTCAATTTAATATCTAGTTAATTATTTTCGGATCGAGCTCAAACATGCTCAATTAAATCATGTCGTAGCTGAAGATGTTTCTGCTTATCCCGTAATTGAACACCTCACCTGACGTAGTCATTGAATGCTCCAGTTGATCCTTGACTTACTTGTGGAGGCGGAACTACATAATTGGGATTGTCGGACCAATCGATCATTACGTTTCCTTCATCTTCAATTATCATATTGTGCAATATAATGCAAGTTAACATTATATCCTTAAAGTTATTCTTGTACTAGAAACTACTTGAACCGCTTATCATTGCCCAACGTTTTTGAAGCATTCCAAAGGCCCCTTCGACATCCTTTCTAACAGACTCTTGTAATTCCTTGAAATACTTCCACTTTGGATCTTGGGGACATGGAAAACTTTTCACAAAAGCAGTCCACTCTGGATAGATTCCATCGGTAAGATGGTATCCTTGATTATATTGCTTACTGTTGATTGTAAAATTAACTGATGGATCACGTTCTTGTAGAGTATCTGTAAACAAAGGAGACTGATTGAGCATGTTTACGTCGTTGTTGGATCCTGCTACTCTAAAGTAGGCATGACATATCCATTGTTGGAACGCCATAATCACGGCGTGTGAATTGACCTTTCCAAGCAACCGGACAATTTCTCCATTCCCAATGCATGCAATCAAGGTTCCCACCATTTTGGAAAATTCGTGTCTTTCTTCGTGCATTTTTAACATTCGTGACAATCTTGGGCAGTAGGCTTCCTCAAGTAGTATTCGCCAAATAGTTTAATCGCACAACGATAAAACTTAAAAAGACATTCAATTGCGGTTGTTTCAGAACACGTAGGTACTCATCCCAATGGTCGACAGACCCACCATATGTAAATTGATGAATGACCACTGTGCATTTTTGTATTGGAGAGAATTCATTTTTTCCAGTTGTGTTGACCCTCCACCGGAAATAGTCATCTTGGGACTCTAGTCCATCAACTATGAGCAAGAATAACTCTCTCGACATACGAAAATATCAGCAAAATGTGTCGCTTCCATATATCAGACTTTCAGAGTAGTCATTTAGAGTCTTCCGCGCCCTACCTCACGATCTTGGTTCACATATGTTCTTCGCTTTCTTGCTCCACCAACAGAAATTCCAGCACCGCTAAGTAACATTTGATTTCTTTTAAGCAACGACTATATTTCTTCCTCAATCGTGTCGTCAAATAGAAACTCAAGAAGACTATCACTTTCACTTTCCTCAGATAATGAGTGAGAAGAGGATGACATGTTTAAGATGAGTATAATATTTTGAGATAAGAGATGCAATTGTAAAATAAATCTTTAAATAGAGTATAATTCTCCAACGACTAGTTTTCCAAAGACTAGTTTTATAACGACTAGTTTTTAAATTGGAAATAAATACAACGACTAATATTCCAATGGAAAGAAGTACAACGAATAATATTAAAATAGAAAAAAATACGACAACTAATATTACAATGGAAAGAAATACGACAACTAATATTACAATGACTATTCACTTCTACAATCCCCATTTGGCCTTGATTTTTTCCACCATGTGAAAGTGGATACGTAGTTGTTCATCTCACATCTTCGAGGTATCTTTCATGAGTATTTTAAACTCTTTTGCAGTAATAAGGCTATGTAGGCTTTCGGGGTTTTTCTTGTTCTGTTCTTCTAAGACTTGAAACTTCTGATTAATATCTTCGATATTTTCTCTTGCATTGGATGTGCATGCTTTACCTTTTCCCTTAGCCATTCTCCTTTCCACGTTTCTCCCAATTGGACGAGTGCATTCTTCCCTAGCTTCCTCTCCAGCACTAGAGTCAGTGTTAGAATATACCATATACTCTCCATTGGCCGAGATTTTTATCTTTTTTTATCCGCGATAATCATCTTCCGGATCTATGAATTTCAGATTGTCTTTCAATATACGCCAAGAACTTATGTGATGAAATCTGTTCCATATTTTTTCTTTATATTGAACCCTCTCCTTCTCTATTATATCAGCATCACTGCAACCACTACCCCATGCTTTCTTCTCTTGATTAAAATAACAAGAGAACCATTTTACATGTTTTTGTAGTGTATAGTAATGTTATTTTGACACACTATGACTCCTGAATGGCGCGCCACTTGGACGGTTCCTGTTATACGCATTAGCAATCCGAATCCACATTTGCTATAATATTTTATCATTTCCAACCACAGAGTCTGTGCTAATATCGACCCAACAACTTACGAGGTGAGCATTTTCTTCATTAGGGTAATTTTTCTTTTGTAAAATAGGAGCCGTCGGTGGATCATTGGCAGCCTCAAAATCAACAGTGAGATTTATTCCCTCAAGTCCGATTGGAGAGAATTGAGACGAGAAAGGAGACGAACGCTGGGAGTTCGGTGTTGAAGTATCTCCTTCCGTTTCTGAACCATATGTACTAGGCTTTTTAGAAGAATTTGATCTCATTGGAGGACGAAAACCATATTGAGAAACACACATATAACAAAATTGAGATGGATACATGTAAGGAAATTGAGTAAATTATTTGGGTTGGATTGAGCGCAATCAGGAAGAATCGAAAAATTTTGGGGTTGAAAATTAGGATTTTGAGGATGAAAGTTGATAATAGATGGACGAAAATTGATTGTTGGAGGCGATTCATTTTCTCCAAATTTTGAAGAATTGAACCACTGCATCCATTCCTTATCCATTTTTCTGGAGAAGATAATTAACTAGAAAAATAAAATTTGATCATTCTTGATAGTGAAGTGAGAAGTGAGAATAAGAAGTGAATAAAAATAGGAATGAGAATATATATTTGTAGTAATTTTTTTAAAAATAGTCGTTGGATGAATTTTTTTAAAATTAAAAAAAAAAAGAAATAAAGATAAGATAATGGTAACGGCTATATGTGAATGATTGTTTAAAAAAAAATATCAAACGGTTATATTTGTGATTAGTGTGATTTTTGCTTGAAATTTGTGTGATTTAATTGTCTAATTTTATTCGATTTCTTGCAATTATTTGCATTAATTGGACTTTTTGAGCTTAATTTAGAGAATTTGATTATTTTATAATTTTTAGGAAAATTGAGTTGGACTAATGAATTAAATGTGAAATTATTTCTTTAAGTCCATCAATTAAGAATTGAGAAGTAAGTGTTGAAAAACACGTGTCAAGTTTATGGCGCCGTTGCCGGGGATTAGGTCGGCTTAGGTGTAACTTAGTGCTAGTTGAACGTGGTTGATAGTGTTTTTATTTTTGCTTTATTGTTATTATTGTTTTTGTCTCTTTTGTGCTTTCACTTTTGGTTTCTTGTCTAGGTATGCAAGAACACAAGATCTCATGGAAGTAATCTCATTCCATTGAACTTGGAGATCGAAGCGTAGCTAGAAGGAGGAATCGAGAGAGGAATCGTAGAAGAGCACAAGTGGAAACAATGGGAGATAATGTTGATCGAAATCAAGGTGTTGAAGGAGGAATTCAAAGAGGGAATGTTCGTCGAATTAGAGATTTTTTTGAGCCTCCCGTTCCAAGACATTATGATGGGATTGCTCGCCCACCTTTGGCGGCTAATAACTTCCAAATCAAGCCGGCTCTTCTCGATATCCTATCAAAGAGGCAATATGGAGGACATCCGAGTGAGGATCCTAATCGTCACATGGCTCAATTCTTGGAGTATGTCGACAAGGTAAAGATGAATGGAGTTAGTGAAGATGCATGGAGAGCTCGATTATTCAACTTCACTCTTAAAGATCGTGCCAAAGATTGGATTTCATCGCTTCCAAAGGATAGTCTAGACTCATGGGAGGTCTTGAGCAAGAAATTTCTTTTGAAGTTCTTCCCGCCCTCAATGACACTTCAAAGGAAAACACTCATTTGTGGATTTCGTCAAGAAGAAAGAGAGAGTTTACATGAAGCTTGGGAAAGATTTAATAGCCTTTTGAGGAAATGTCCTCAACATGGATTCATAGACGAGCAAATTGTGAGCTTCTTCTATCATGGGAGTAGTGAAATGTCAAGAGACAAACTCGATTCATCGGCGGGAGGTTCTTTGTTTAACAAGACCGGAAGAGAAGCTATTGATTTGATCGATGATATCACTACCAACACGGCTAGTTGGTCTATTGAGAGAAATTTTCCACATCAGAGTACCCAAGTGAAGGAAAATGGAGATGTCGAATCCTTGGCCGAAGTGATGAAATTATTGATGGCAAAAGTGGATAATTTGGCGGAAGCACAAAATAAGGGAGTGGTGGTTGGAAAGGTGGAGATGCCACAAAATGTTGAGCAAGTTGAAGAGGCATATTACATGGGGAAGCAACCTTATACTCAAGGAAATTTCCAAAGAAACCCACTCTTTCCCAATCAAAGCTTTCCACCGTACCCCAGCCAATACCAAAACTCAAATACCCACGTTGAAGAGACTTTGGCAAATATCAAGAATCAAATAGAGCAAACAAATGCAAAGGTGGAGGCAAGATTTCTCAAATTGGAAGAGCAAATGGATTTACTTACTCCACTTAGTCAATTGCCACATACGATGAGTTCTATGATGAATCAATTGAAGAGTTTAGAGTTCCAAATTGGCCAAATTGCATCTTCAAGTGGAAGTGGAGAGAAAGGAAAGTTCCCTATGACAATGGAGGTGAATCGAAGAGAGCATTGCAATGCTATAAAGTTGAAGAGTGATACAAGTTATGAGGGCTCAAGTATGCCGATTGATGAGGGTGAAAAAGAAGAGAAGAAAGAAGCAATTGTTGAGAAAGAGAATGAAGAGAAGAAAAATGAGAAGGAATGAGAAGAAAAGAAGGAAGAATGGGTCCCAAAGTGGAAAAGAGCTAAGGAAGCTAGAAGGAAAAAAGAAGAAGAGAAGATAGAATGCGATGAATGGGGAATTCCTAAAACACCAATTCCACCTCCCTTTCCTCAACGTTTTATGAAGAAGACACTCGATGAGAAATTCTCAAAATTTTTAGAGGTCTTCAAAAAGGTGACCATCAATGTCCCTTTATTTGAAGCACTCGAGGAGATGCCCACATACTCCAAATTTTTCAAAGAAGTGCTTTCAAGGAAGACAAAGGTAGAGGAATGTGAGACGGTGAATCTTACCATGGAGTGTAGTGCTTTTATCCAAAAGAGACTACCACAAAAATTGAAGGATCCCGGAAGCATTACATTAATGTGTGAGTTGGGCAATGGAGAAATGAAAAGAGCTCTTTGTGATCTTGGAGCTAGCATAAATTTGATGCCCCTCTCGATATTTGATCGTTTGAAGTGTGGGAAGATCAAGCCCATCAATATATCTCTACAATTAGCAGATCGCTCGATAATTCGTCCTAAAGGGATAGTAGAAGATGTGGTGGTGAAGGTTGACAAATTTAGCTTCCATGCAGATTTTGTTGTGATGGACATGGAGGAGGACCCCGATATTCCCTTGATTCTTGGAAGACCCTTCTTAGCAACCGGTGGAGCTACAATTGATGTGAAAGAAGGAAAGATCAAGTTGCAAGTGGATGATGAAGAAGTGTCATTTTCCATGAACAATGTGGATGAGCCTCCAAAATCTTGCATAAGCTCTTCTTTACTCTTAACTTCTCATATTCTTGATGATTCTTATGTTTATAACAAGTCTCATATTGCTAGTGTTAACTCTATTTCTTTGATAGGTAAGAAAGTGAAGGAAAAGAAAAAGAAAGTTGCTCAATCATATTCAAGAGTCTACGTGAAGAAGGAAAAAGATTGGTTTGATAAGAAGAAAAGAAAGAGCAAAGGAAAGAAATGCTACTATGATTCATCTTCAAAAGAAGTTGGTGGAGTCAAAATGAAAGAGAAAAGTTGAGCGACTCAAGCTCCGTCCGGCTTGAAGACGTTAAACTTAGCGCTAAATGGGAGGCAACCCATTCTTTTAATTTCTTTCTTTTAGTTTTTGCATCTTGTTCTTTTGATTTTACTTTTCTTGTTTTGTTTTGTAGGTGTCGGGGTCGTGTGTTGAGGCTCGGTGAGGATTTCGAGCTTGAAAAGAAGATACGTGCTTGAGGGAACTTAGGTACAAACACCTCTCCCCGACTTAGACGAGCTTAGCAAAGTCTAAGTTTGGGGAGGTGTTATCTTTTTATGCATGATTTTTAATATTGCACCGATGCACACCCGATTTTTGTGAGCTCATTGAAAATCATTTTTGTGAGTTGAATCATGAGCTTAATTGTTGATATATACTTGTAAATGAATTTTGACTTGATCTTTGAGTGTGAAAGTTGGATGCTTACAAAGAGCGAGGAGCATGTAGAAAGGGAATGAACTTGAAGAAGGAGGCTTGGTGCAAGTTGAGGTACACTACTCCTTGTCCCGAACTTAGAATTGCTTAGCAATGTCTAAGTTTGGGGGGGGAGTAGTCGTTTTTATTTTCTCATTAGCACCGGCGCACCTTAGTTATATTTGTTGGTTGATATGTGGATGACTTGAGTTATATATGTTGTTTTATTGTGGTGGTGAATTTTTGGGATTATTGATTTTGATATTGGCTTGTGACTTGTGGATTTACTTTTGAGTTGCATATTGACATGTGATGTGTGTGGTTTTGGTGGATATGATTGGTGTTGAATGCTTGTTGAGGAGATGAATAGTTGGTGGTGTGATTCTTGTCTTAATTTTGAAAGTGAATGAATTGGTTTGTGTTGAACTTGTTGATTAACTAATGGGGATGAAAAACAAAGAGATATGAAATGATCCATGATCAAATTTTAACCCGTGAGCTTTTGTGCCTTAACCGAAAATTTTCATAAACGGTCATTCATTGGTTGTGTGGTCAATTGTGGTTATTGTACTCTAGAACTTGTCTCTAGTCTAACTCTTGATCTCTACTTGCATAAGGTGCTAAAAATGATTTAAGGTCATCTTTGAAACTGAGTCACTTGAGCCAAATATTTCCTATCTTAAAAATTCTCAATTGGTAGCCATGTTGAGCCTTTAAGCCTATTGATTTTTTGGTAGCCAAGATATCACACATTTCCTCTCTTTAGCCTTCTTTGTCCTATGGTTAGTGGAGAACTTGAATTGTGGTGATTTGTTCTTGTGAGCTTTGATGTACAAATTGTTGAAAAATTGTTGAAAAACAAGAAAAATGGAGTGAAAGTGAAAAAGTGAAAAAATGTGCAAAAAGAGAAAAATTGTGAGCTCAAAAGTGAAAAACGACATAAATGTGGGAAAGAAAAAAAATGATGGAAAAGAGAAGAGTTTGAAAATGAAAGTGATTGAAATGTGGTAGAGCAATTGGTTCTATGGATTGTTTGTGAATATGTTGTTAGTAGAAATTCTTGTTCTCCACTATCTTTAGTCACTCTTCCCATATTTTATCCCACCATGTCCAAAGAGCCTAAAGTTACAACCTTATGAAAGCCCTTTTTGATTTAGTGTTAAATACAAGTGTGAGAAAAGTGTTTAGATAATTGTCAAGCTTATGGAGTGCATTTCTATGATTTGACATTTGAAAGTTGCATTCCTATACACTTTTGAGAGTTGAGTGATACACATCCGGTGAGGATCATAGTGATTTGATTGTCTTAATTCTTTTGAGTGTCTATTTGGTTGATTGATTTGTGAAGCACTATCTTTGATTTCATTTTTCATGATTGAGCAAGTGTTGTTTACCAATTGTTTGTTCTTCTTGACTCAAATTTCTTCGCAATCCTCCCACTTGTTCTTATTTTTCTTTTCGTTGCTCGGGGACGAGCAACACCTTAAGTTTGGGGGGTTGATTAGTATGATTTTTGCTTGAAATTTGTGTGATTTAATGGTCTAATTTTATTCGATTTCTTGCAATTATTTGCATTAATTGGACTTTTTGAGCTTAATTTAGAGAATTTGATTATTTTATAATTTTTAGGAAAATTGAGTTGGACTAATGAATTAAATGTGAAATTATTTCTTTAAGTCCATCAATTAAGAATTGAGAAGTAAGTGTTGGAAAACACGTGTCAATTTGCATGATTGTTAAAAAAATATAAAATATTGTCAAACGGCTATATGTACATGATTGTTAAAAAAAAAAAAAGATATTGCCAAACGGATATAGAGGAACATGATTATTTAAAAAAAAAAAAATACCACGGCTGATTCTAGTATACACATGCAAAATGTAAAAACAAAAAAGATAAATAAAATTGTTTTAAGCGCTGGGCCCTACCCATACTCTCTCTCTCCCTTTCTATCTGGGTAGAACACACACTATCTAGCCTTCTACCTAACTCCCACCCTAATGACAAAAAACCTACTTTTAGGTATTTCTCTCTCCCTCCATGTCACCAAAAATCTCCCCCATTGAAGAGGACCTTACATTTAGAGTAAATGTGTGTTACTGCAAGATCAAATGTGTGTTAGTATATATAAACATTTATTTGTCCTTAAAAAAATATATATTGTACTTTATATAGCATATGCAAGGTATTAAAAGATGTATTAGTACATGAACAACATATTATCAACATAAATCAACAAAGAAAATAAAAAATATATTAAGTAATATGTACATATTTATTCTTAAAAAAAAAAATATTTTCCTTATAGTTACTTGAAAAGTACAAAAAGTTAATTTTTTAAGAATTAGTTACATGGATTTTGTCTAATAATAACACACATTTACCTAAATTGTAACATATCTGAGAGCGAAAAAATCTGAAATTACAAGTTGCGCGAATTTTGAAAAAAAAAATGCTCAAATTTGATTCGACCCGGTTTTGACCCGCTAGTTTTTCAAAAATAGATATTTCTACACAAGTGTTGCTTATCTCTTATGCTACTTCCGTTACTCAAAAATTTGTATACTTCTCTTATTTAAATTTATTAGAATTTTATTTAGAATTATCTATAGACGTCTCAAATTTATTGTAAAAATATGCCAAATCGGTCAATGCAATTTTACATCAATAACGATCAATATGGTTTACAAATTTTAAATATTAATATCGCCTCATATGTCTAGCAATTAATACAATATAGGCAACTATAAGATAATTTAGATCTTTTACATGTAGTAATATATGAAATTATATTATATTTTTTTATATCAATAAATTTGGCGCAAATCCTCTTTTTTATATCAATAAATCAGGATCATAACCTGGCTCTGATAGTTCAATTTGGGCTCATCAACCAAAAGTTTTTTATTTTACACTCGGCCCACAAACATTAAGACCAAACAATAATACCCTTAATTAATTAATCAGTTAATTAATATTAGTTAATAATAATTAAATGTAATTGTTTGTGATAAAGTGAATTTATAAATTAATATAAAAAAGTAACATATTTATATCTGTCTATACATGCAATCTATAAAAGTGACAAGTATCACGAAATAAAAATTTATAACAATTATAACATAATATCATTGACTCAAAATTTTGATACTTCTGATGAGATTTTTGATACACCTGATCAATCGTCTGATATTTTAAAATTGGTTTATAATAAACTTATCATGAATTATTTTCATACAAAATTTTACCTGTTTTTTTTTACACGGTATGAATCATTTAAAAATGAAGTACAATGATTTTGAGAAACACTTTCGATACACTATAAATGGAGTACAATTATTTTGAGAAACACTTTTGACTCACTATTTGCTATGCTTTATTGATAAATATAATATACTATTTTGATTATTGACTTCTTTATTTCAGATTTCAGACTTAAAATTCAATTTAATTATTTTGAGCATAGTGAATGGCTATAAATTTGATATATAAAATAGAAGAAAAGTAATAATGTAAGCACAATTAAACATATATACATGGATTGATTCATTTGGGCCGTAGGCTTTGGTGGAACCACACTTTTATTACTCCATTTGAAAGTGGCCTACATGGATTGATCAATGGAACAGGATATTTCCACCCCAATTTTTTAGTACTTCACCCCACTTTTATGATTCATTATAAAAATATATTTTAAAAGATGTAATTATCTTTTAAATATATTTCAAAATTACAGAAAATCAGTTCACCCCCTTCCCCCTTTCAAAACCTAGAACTTTATTGGTTCTCACTCTACATTCTTGAACCATATATATCGAACGAAAAGGTTAAAAAAAATCATTTTGTCAATATGGTTTTAATATAAGATAATAATAGTTTTTCATATACACATTGATGGTTTTTTCGTACGTTTTTCGAACTTTCTTTAAAAAAAAATCGAACATATTTGTTCCACACTGGTTGGTGGAACAAATGCAAAATGTTCGAAAAAAATTCCCGAACATTTGTACTTTGTTCGGAAAAAATTTCCAAACATTTGTACTTTGTTCGGAAAAAATTTCCGAACATTTTGCATTTGTTCCACCAACCAGTGTGGAACAAATATGTTCGAATTTTTTTTCTCGTTTTTCAGTCGATTTTGTCCTACGAAAGTTTTTGAATGGTTTTTAATTGATTTCCAATTCCAATATTTGTAATAGTAACAATAAAAACTAATTCAAAACATACAGAATTATTCAAACTCTTCCATATATAAAACTAATTTAAACCTTAAAACTAATAAACTCTTAAATTTATTCATCAAAGAATACTACGGTGGTGATGGGCGTCCGTTGAAAATTATGACGGTGGTGGTGTTGGAGGTCGGCGATGGGCGTCGCCGGAAGAAGGTGTTGCAAACTTTTTTTTTTTTTTTGAATGGGGTGAACTTGCAAAATAATGAAAGAGATTAAATTGTGAAAATTAAGGGTGGTGAACTGAAAAGGGGGTGAAGTATGCAATTATTGGGGGAAAAATATCCGCATCCTTGATCAATTTGGGTTGTGGACTTTGATTGACTAGCTTATCTCCAAAAATGGGCCCAACTATATATCCCTCCAACATTATTAGATACCCTCACCCAAAATATATTTATTCTATTTTTGATATATTTTTATCGAAATTTATTCCATATTTTAACAAAAATATGTGAAATATATTTTTTGAAAAATCGCAAAAATATTAATTCAGTAAATATATGTCAAAATTTAATTAATTTTTCAATAAAAATATAGTAAAAATAGAATATGAACATTAAAAGAGTGTGTATCTCATAAAAACGGAGGGGTATATAGTCTAGGCCTCCAAAAATTTTATTATATTCTTTGCATTTTTATACACGGTGGACAATTATATAATTATTCTTGGGATTTCTTTTGTAAAGTTTATATCAATTTGCAACTTATAGTATCATATCGATTTGCAATTTGTATTTTTTTTTAATGTCTGCACTATATAAAAATGATCAATTACAACTTCAAATATTTTCTGAATTTTTCGATATTTACTTCAAACCACCTTATATCTTCCTATAATTCAATTTCAGAGGGAATCGAACGTGAGTGTTTTACTAAAGTGAGGAGCTCAATGACCAGACAAACTCACTTGATTTTTCATTTACTTTCTTAAATTTAAACTCAAAAAGATCGTTGTACAACTTATTTATTAAAATTCAAAAGAAATCACAACAAAGATGTTCAATGATTTTCTAGGTAGCATTTAAGAAAATTGAAATTTTTTTATATGAACCCGAGTTCATAGTGACTCGAATTTATCGATTATCATTATTATTTATATATATTATCACTGTTGTTTATTTACTATTACTATTATACATATATTAATATATATATATATATAATTACTGTTAAAAAATTAAATATCTTTTATAATAGTCATAATATATACGAATAATAGTGATCGTGATTATACATAATAGTAATATAAATTCATGTAAACTCAGTTTATAATAGACCTACTCAAGAAAATTATTTAATAGCCCTATATTAATGTAAAAGCGAGATGAAATCTGAAGATTTATGAGGCACACTTGCGTAGAAATTTTCAAAAATAGGTATAGTAAAAACTTAATCACACGCGCACGCGGCTGAGGGATTTTGCATGAATTCCCCCCACTAGCCGCGAGTAATTAATCACATTTGCATGAATATATTCCCCCACCCACCACACTCAATACAATGCATACATGTGCCCTCCAACCCCCCACCCACTTCACTTCCACGCAACAGTTTATTTGAATTTTTTTAATTATTACATTAATTAAAAAATATATTTAATATTATTTTATACATAAATATTTATATATATATATATAGTAACACACAAATAATTTTACAGTAACACATATTTACTCTAATAGTAACATACATTTATCTCCCAATTTATGTTACAATATGGACAAATGTGTGTTACTATAAGGACAAAATATATTTTTATGAGAATAAATATGTGTTTCATAATTTATTTATCATCCATTTAAATGTAGGTAAATTGTTTCATGTAATACATATGTTATTATAAGAAAAAAATAATTATAATAAAAATAAATAAATATTTGTGAATAATTAATATTTATTCTTATAGTAACACACATTTTGCTATTGCATTGTGTGAAAAATTATTTATTCTATAAAAATAAATGAATATATGTAAAATAACAATATTTTATAAGATAGTAACACATATTTGCTCTGATAGTAACACACATTTGTCTCCCAATTTGTGTTATTATATGTGCAAATGTGTGTTACTATTTGAACAAAATATATATTTATGAGAATAAATAAGTGTTTCTTAATTTATTCATCATCCCTTTAAATCTAGATATATTATTTCATGCAATACATATGTTATTATATTAAAAAAATAATTATTTCTATAAAATAAATAAATATTTGTGAATAATTAATATTTGTTCTTATAGTAACACACTTTTTGCTCTTACATTATTTGAAAATGATTTATTCTATAAAAATAAATGAATATATGTAAAATAACAATATTTTAATAAGATAGTAACATATATTTGCTCTAATAGTAACACACATTTGTCTCCCAATTTGTGTTACTATATGTGCAAATGTGTGTTACTATATGAGCAAAATATATTTTATGAGAATAAATATGTGTTTCTTAATTTATTCTTCATCCCTTAAAATCTAGGTATATTGTTTCATGTAATACATATGTTATTATATTAAAAAAATAATTATTTCCATAAAAATAAATAAATATTTGTGATTAATTAATATTTGTTCTTATAGTAACACACATTTTTGTCTTGCATTATGTGAAAAATTATGTATTCTATAAAAATAAATAAATATATGTAAAATAACAATATTTTATAAGATAGTAACACATATTTGCTCTAATAGTAACACACATTTGTCTCTCAATTTGTGTTACTATATGGGCAAATGTGTGTTACTATATGAACAAAATATATTTTTATGATAATAAATATATGTTTCTTAATTTATTCCGCATCCCTTAAAATCTAGGCATATTGTTTCATGTAATACATATGTTATTATATTAAAAAAAAATCATAAAAATAAATAAATATTTGTGAATAATCAATATTTATTCTTAAAGTAACACACAATTTTTTTTTGCATTATGAAAAATTATTTATTCTACAAAAATAAATGAATATGTGTACAAATAACAACATTTTATAAAATAGTAACACACATTTGCTCTAATAGTAACATATATTTGCTCTCCAATTTGTGTTACTATATGGATAAATGTGTGCTACTATATAGATAAATGTATGTTACTATACTAACATAAATTGAATGCAAAAATTTAAATTTATTGTATAATATTATTTAATTTATTTTTAAATTTACAATAATTAAATAATAATAATAATAATAATAAATAAAAGAATTTAACTTGTCTATTGGGCCTGGGCCTTGCGTTTAGGGAGGGGGGGTTGGGGTTTGCGGGGGTTGGTGAGGGTGCAGTAGGGAGGGATTAACCATGCATACCTGGGTAAAGGCACATGCATGTCTGTTCGGTTAGCTGGGTTGGGCGCGTGAATTGTTAATACTTTTTAATCTATTTTTAGAAATTTCTACGTTTCTAGAAGCGTAGAAATTTGTATATGAGTTTTTGTCAAGATTTATATATATACACATATATTAACAGATTTTTTAAATTTCTTTATTACCTTAAGTGCAAAGAATAACAAGTTAATACATTACAAGAACTCTGAGATTTATATATTAAGATATTCGAAAATAATATTCTAAAATAATATAATGATGAATTTATCATAATTAATTTGTGATGCTCTCTTATTCTACATAAATAGGATATTTGATGACAATTCCATATATATGCTGAATTTCGCTTATAAATAAATGAAGTGACACTATATAAATGGATGAATTTCAAATTGCAAACTATTTAACAATGTTGAGGATGAATTGGATAAAAGAGAAGGAAAAAATCAATTTGAATTTCATGATTTTTTTATGGGTTTTTATGTAATAATAAATTTACTCAAATTTACAAATTCGTAATTTGGATTTGATCTGTATAAAAATAGTTCAGGTTGTAATCGGCTATTTTATATAAATTGCAAATTAATAAAATAATAGTACAAATAAATCAATAAAAGGATCATAGTACAAATTGCAAATTTGTATTGACCCTATAAATTATTATTGCTGATGAATTTTAAATTTTAATTTGTGAATATTTTATTTTCTGTGATTAACAAATGATTAAATTTATTTGCGAGATAAATTTTATTTTAATTCTTTAGTAATGATAATCAACAAAATAAATTATTTGATTAGACTTGATTTTGTAGAATTAATGTATTACAACTTTTAATATGTATTTTAAAATTTAAAAAAATAAAAAATAAAGATTAGATTTATTAGTTTTGCAGTCCATAAAATTTTTTATCTGTCCTATCATGTACCTCCATAAGACCTGAATAAAGTCACACTTGCAATTTGAAGTCATACTTGAGTAATTATAAGATTTATTTGAAATGTGGAATTCTATAAAATAAAAAATACGTTTCTTAATCAACTAAAAGAAATCAGTTTAGAAAATAAGAAAATAAATTTGTTAAGAAATATAACATAGCTAAGTAATTACTTATACGAATAACTGATCTAAAATAAATAAAAAATATTTTGCTTGAAATAAACACAAAAAACTTCTCCAAAGGATAATTAGCAGGGAAAAATATTTTTTTAAGAAATAAAAATATACACACAACAAAAATCATAAAAAAAAATGAAATAAAAGAAGAAATAACTGACAGTTAAAATAAATTAGATAAACACTAGAAAGTGAAAAAGAAAAGTTAAAATGAAAAAATAATAATAATAAAAGAATTGGGTACACACTTGACAAAAAAAAAAAAAAAAGGAGAATTTAAAAAAAGTTCCGCCTAGATGGGGCTCATTTTCTTTGTTTTTTATTGACTTTTTTTTGTATATATTTTATTTATTAAATTTCCCTGTTAATTATCTTAGGAGAAAGTTTTTTTTTTTGTGTGTGTTGTTTTTTTTCTAGCAAAGTATTTTTTAATTTAGATCAGTTATTCATATAAGTAATTACTTCAATATAGCATGTTATATTTCTTTATCAAATTTATATTTTTTATTATATATCTTGAATTGATTTTTTTAGCTGATTGAATTTTTTTGTTTTTTATCTTTTATTTTACAGAAATACAAATTGAATACTTCCCAAGCAATCTTTCTTTATGTATAGATAAATATTTATTTATATATAAATATTCATGTTTCTCTACCATCTATACCCTCTTGATATACATAAATTTATACCTATTATTATACCTATAAAATCAATTATTATCACACTTTGATTTGACATAAAGTAACATCCTACCCTATTAAAATCTCAAAACAAACATACATTTTTATTATTCATCAAAGTTTTCACATTTCAAGATTTTAAAATTATAACTTACTACGACCCTTTAAATCCCAAAATATACAAGCAGAGAAGAGCTAAGTCATGAGAAGCGGTCACACGCGTCCTCCTATTTGTGTTTGTGTGATTCATGAATCACATGATATAAGTAGTGCACGAATAGTAGTTAGCTAGTGAAACTTGTATATATATAAAACTTATACTATTAGATTTATCTACTGATATTATTAAATTTATTTATTAATTCTATAATAATTTACATTGTAATTTTAGTCAAATAGTACTATTGAATGTATATATAATATCATTGAATATATGTATTGATATTAATTTTATACTATAAAATTTGTTTATAGAAAACTTTGTGGTCCATGAAAGACAATTTTATTTATATGCAATGATGACTTTTTTGAGTGGAAAATAATTCTTTGAGAACATATATCAAAAAAAAAAATTGCCCCAAATTGACGAAAATTCCACCTAATATTGTCGGCAAAAATGTTGGAATACAGTAGGAAAAATGAGTAAGGGTAAAAAAAACATGATTGGGTAGAAAAAAAATATGTTTGTAGGATTGGGCAAAAAAGGCTTTAGCACTTGAAATTGGGGAAAAGAAATACTTCCCCTAATTCTTTTGAGTTTATGGCGTTTGATTTAAAGAATAAAGTTATCTATTCGCCTAAAGTGCATGTTTAGGTGACCTCAATCGTTAAACTCACCTATGATATTTCTATCATGTAAATTTAGTCGGTATGTTATTGCATGATACCGTATTTCACATATTTATTTTAAGACTTGGACAAAGTAAACCATGATGAGAGGAAGGAAAGATCATGTCATGGAGTTGTGAGTAAACGCAGACACCACAAAAGTAAACGATGCAAGTCTTAGCTGCTCATTCTTCATTCTATCCCAAATACCATCTCTCCTTCCCTTCACATGTCAAAAAACTAGAAAAAATCCAACTATGAACCCCTTTCAAATATCTCTCACTTTCACATTTCTCTGCTTCATCATATCATTCAACGTCGGCAGTAGTCAATATGATACAGTTTCTATCAATTGTGGAACTTCTTCAGCTTACAGTGGAACTAAATGGCTCGGAGACGTTCAACCAAGAGCATCTGCATTGCTGCAGTTGAAGGGCTCATCAACCACCTCAACTGCAAGCAACTATGCTGATCCAGTTCCCTACAAGACAGCACGAGCCTCGCGTTCCCACTTCTCGTATGCGTTTCAGGTGAATCCAGGTCAGAAAATTATCCGTCTTCATTTTAATCCATCTCCATATAGAGGGTTTAAGGGGTTGAAAGACTTATTTACTGTTGACGCCGGTCCTTTTACTTTGCTTGGTAACTTTAGCGCTTCGCTTACTGCCAATGCTCTTGGTGTGACTTCTCTCACCAAGGAATTCAGTTTAATCATACAAGATAAACAAGTATTCCACATATCCTTCTCTGCTGAAACTAGTCAATCGAAAGATGCATATTCTTTCATAAATGGCATTGAGATCATCTCGGTGCCTGCTGGTCTTTCTTACATCCAGGGCGGAGATATCGGATTACAAGTTGTTGGTCGGAATTCACTGGTTAATGTTGATAACAGTATTGCACTTGAGATAATACACCGATTAAATACTAAACAGGACTTAGTTTCGTCCGCCATTTTTGGGATGAATAAGGAAGTAGACAATAGTAACAATGTTAGCTAGAAGGTATCTGTAGATGTGGGATTCAGGTACTTGGTGAGGCTCCATTTCTCCAAGCTAGGACTTAAGATGGTTGAAACTGGAGCCCTGAAGTTTAAGGTCTTCATTAACAAAATGGTTATTGATATCAACTCTGACATGGTAGTCAAAGAAAGGGATGGTAGTAGCATTCCTTGGTATGGGGACTATATTGTCATGATGAATGACCATAAACGAGAGGGTAAACGCGATATCTTGATTTGTCTGCAATCTAACGAAGAATTTATGGATGGACCCCTTAAAGGATTTGAAATATTGAAGTTGAGCAACCATGATAATAGTCTTGCCAGTCCTGTTCCCATGCCTCCATCCCATGATTCAACATCTCAAACTATCCAAATTTTACTCAAGCTGGTTCTTGGTAATGGAAATGCAATTGGGAGTGTTGCAATAACAATACTTTCCATCGTTTGTTTCATTGTTCATAAGTTGAGGGAAATTTCTGAAGTCAGCAGTAGTGAGGCAGTAAGCAGGCCGTCAGCCAGGGCTGAACGACTTTGTCGTCGCTTTTCACTATCTGAGATGCAATTAGCCACTAGGAACTTCAGTGATGGACTTCTAATTGGGTGGGGTGGTTTTGGTAAAGTCTACAAAGGCCTCATTGACAAAGAGAGAAACAATGTTGCAGTAAAGAGGTTAAAACCGAACTCCAGTCAAGGGGCACATGAGTTTCTAATGGAGATTGAAACACTTTCTGAGCTCCGACATATTAATCTTGTCTCTCTAATCGGCTATTGTAGTGAGGGCAGGGAAATGATACTTGTTTATGAGTACATGGCTTGTGGAACACTGGCTGACCACCTCTACAAACTTGCAACAAAAGGCATTGATGCTTCTTTTCTCACGTGGAAGCAACTCCTAACTATCTGCATTGGAGCGGCTCGCGGGCTAGACTATCTTCATATAGGCCACAGAGTCATAAATCGTGATGTAAAGGCTTCTAACATCCTGCTGGATGACAATTTTGTAGCTAAGGTCTCAGATTTTGGCTTGAGCTGAAGACAGAAGCAAGTTACAGAGCCATGTGAGCACAAAGGTTAAGGGGACATTTGGGTACCTCGACCCATATTATTTCACCACCCGTAAACTAACGAGAAAAAGTGACTCGTATGCTTTTGGTGTGGTGCTGTTGGAAGTATTATGTGGGAGAGCAGCGGTAGACTCAGGGGTTCCAGATGAGGAGCGTTTGTTGACCATTTGGGCTCGAGAAAAGATTAGAAAAGGAGAAGTGGATGAGATTGTAGCTTCGAACCTGAGAGGTGAAATTTCACCAAATAGCCTGAAGACATTTGTGGGGATCACTGAAAGATGCTTGAACGATGAACCAAAGAATCGGCCAACAATGTCACAAGTAGTGCTGCAACTCGAGTGTGCGCTTGAGCAACAGGACAACAAAATTTTAAGGTTGGATGAGGTAGCAATATTTTCCGATGATATCCATCCTTTAAATGAGACTCAGAGTTCAAAGACAGCATTGCCAACTGGGGACATTATAGATATGCAGAATCTCACACTTCCTCTGAACCAACAAACAAAGGACGAAGTGTTTAATTCTGATCTTGTATCTGGAAGAAAACATAAGGGAAATTCTACGAGGAATAAACCATCAAGATTTTGGTTTTGGGATGCACTCTGGAAAAGAGTTAAACCATCCGAATATAAGTTGTTATTTTCAGGTATAAAAAATTTATCCAGAAGTCTTGTTTCAGACTTTTCACCGAGTGCTCTTGAGTTAATTGTGATACTACTCTATTATTAAACTTATCCTCATGCTTCAGGTGTAAAATATCTCAAGTTAGACTGGGATCAAATTGCAGCTGCCACTGATCATTTCTCCTTTTCAAATAGAATTGAATATGGAGGATATAGTACTCATGGCGTTTATACCGTCTATAAGGTGATTTATTTCTCTATATTCTACTTGGATTGAATGCTTTAAATGATTAATTTTATAATGAGAAACCCACATTGAATCTGTTGAAAATATTTATTTAATCAGTATAAACTCTCCCTTTTAGAGTATTATTTTGTATTCTTTATTGCTTTGTTAAATATAAATCAGATTTAAACATAAACATAAGTTACCATTTCAAAAGAAATACTCTGAATACTTGCGTAATTGGGACGAGCCAAACAGTTCCAACTATTTGCTAATCTAAATGAAAATTTTCAGTTGAATAATTTTGTTACTGATTGTGCTTGGGTTAATGTCAAAGTCATGAAATCATGCATATGTGTAGGTTGTCTTATGTTCGGGAGAGGTAGTTGCAGTAAAAAGGTATCCATCTTCTTCATCGCCTCAGCAGCACTTAAGAAATGAGATTAGTGTGCTTCCCAATCTTCAGCATCCAAACATCATCAAATTACATGGATATTGCATCGACGGGGAAGAAGTATTACTTGTGTATGACTTCATAGAAATCACAAGCTGTCTAGATGATTATATTGGTTGGTACCTTCAGATAATCTTTACTTCATCTCACCCTAGTTTAAAAAAGTAATTGTCCCATTTTCTTGTTTCATGCTACATATATTATTGATTTGAAATTGAGTGAACTTTTTCTAATATGTAAAGGGCAACAGAAACACCTCACATGGAAAGCATGCTTCCGAATCATAATGGGGATTGCTCGAGGACTTGTTTATCTTCATAATAATTCAGTACGAAGAGTTATTCACCGAGACCTTAACTTAGAAAACATTTTACTGGACCTTGAGATGAACCTGAAAATCATTGACTTTGGATGTGCAATAGAGTTGCTTGAATTAAATCAACCTGAACAGGAAACGTGAATAGTAGGGACATAGTAAGTGTGTCCATTTCCTTTTACTCTCTCCATAATTATTTCCTTTGTCTAACTTATTTTGTGCATGGAGTGGCTATATGGCTCCAGAATACTCTTTGCACGGAAAATTTTCAGTTAAAACAGATGTGTACAGCTTTGGAATTATACTCCTCAAGATTGTGATTGGCACTAAATCTTACTCTGCTGATCGGCACAGAGACTTTCTTGTAGATGTAAGTATGGGCGAGTATTCTACCTACCTATTAATTTAACATTGTAAAAGCATAGGTTTCAGTGGTGATCATGTAAATATCATGTCTTGCTTACCAACTAGATTGATAACCAGTTGTACCTAGCTACCCACCCTAAATTATTCTTTTTGCATATGATCAATCCATCTATTATGTGTTTTATCAGGCGTGGAAGTTGTGGACTGAAGGGAGACTAATGGATTTGGTAGATGATTAACTGGATGCACCTGTTGAGGATGAAGCAGTAAGATGCATTCAAGTTGCCTTACTATGCATCCAAGAGCATCCAGATCAGCGTCCATTGATGTCTTCTGTGATTAAAATGTTGGAAGGAAATGAGCAAAGGGTGCAGCCACAGCCTCCAGATTCGATCATTCAAAGAAGTAATAGTATTGCTGGTGACTTCGACAGCAATGCAACATTTGAGTTTGATGATACACTGGAAAGATAGGAATTTTTTGAAGCATAATTTCTACTCTACATAAAATTTGTTTTGCTGCTTCAAATTCTTAGTGTGTTTATCTAGATTTTTTTAATATGTAGTCATTGTGCCGATGAGTGTTCACGGTAATGGTAGAATTAGTTAAACATAATGACTTTGAAGTCTGTCCTGAAATCTAGCATAAAATGATTTCAACTAATTAAGTATGATGACATTATCTTGATTGTATATATAGGGGGATTACTTGGTGATGATGAGGCCTGATTCATCAAGGATATTGATAAGCCTAGTATCTTCATTTATAGTTTTAAGTATGGTATTTGTGAGGGTGGACGCGATAAAATGCTTGGATAATGGACCGAATAACTGGCCAACAATGTCACAAGTTGTGCAGCGGGAGAGCAGAAACTCAGCTTTGTCGTTGAATCGTATATATGAAGTTGCTCCCAGTATATCAGCCGATGTGCATATTGTTACATTTCGTTCAACTAAACACCATAATTCAAGATGCTCATCTGGAAAAATTGGCTGTAGGGTCAAGTTCTGTTACGGCCGGAATTGGGACAGCTCAAAACATTATTGATATACTTCCAATGTTCCAAATTAAACTTCACATTTTTTCTTTTTAAGACTTTATAATAAATTTCACTCTAAAAATAAAATATTCTCACAATTTTTATTTTATTTTAAAATACATTATATTCGTTAGTTCAAAAAATTAATAATTTTTTTTTTTACAAAAAGTATGTGTTTAATACTCCCTCCGTCCCGCTATAAGTTGTCCGTTGCTTTTAGGCACACGAATTAAGGTAAAAGTGAAAAAGTATAAGTGATATGATGGAAAAAGTAAAAAAATATAAGTGATGTGATGGAGAAAAGTGAAAAAGTAATTGAAATATTGTAAAAAGTATTGAAAATAATAATAAAGAAGTGAATAGTAATTTCCAAAAAAAGGTAAAAAAACAATGCACAACATATAGTGGGACAAACGAAAATGGCAACATGAGCAACTTATAGTGGGACGGAGGGAGTATAAGATAGAGAATTTTTTTTCCCACAAAAAGGGAATAGCTCAACATAAGCTCAATTAACTATAAAATCATTAATTAGAATTAAGTTTTAGAATTTAAATTTATGGGGTTAGTATGTTAAGTTCACTTTTTTTAATTTTTGGTGATATTAATATTGTGTGTATTAGAGTTAGTTAAGCATAATATATGCAGCCATGCATAAGTCGGTTATCAAGCTTTGGCTCTGCACAGCTAGCATGGTTATCATCCTAATCAACCAATAGGAAGCTAGATCATAGGGTTAGTTATAACAACCTCACTTGCTTGTAGAAGAAGAAAGGATACGATACCTTGTATATATACAAGTCTTGTAACTCTCTCACAATTAGAATGAAAATATAAAAATTCAACATGGTATCTTGAGTCTCATTTCCTCTGATTCTGGCGGTTTTCTCTCCTTCCTTTCTTCCTCGAATCTTCATCGTTCTTCACTCAGATCTTCAATTCTTCTTCATCTTTTTCAGTTTCTGTATATCTTCATGGTTTCTTCTCTGTCCAAATTATCTCACCTTACTGTTGGAAATGGCTCATTAGCATCTATTCTTCACACTGGATCTTTTACTTCAAGTACTCTACAGCTTGATTATAATGTTAGCTTCAAACATGTGCTACATGTGCCTGATGTTACTAAGAATCTTATGAGTATATCTCAATTCCTGAAGGATAACAATGCTATGATTGAGTTTTATGCTAACTACTGTGTTGTGAAGGACCTCAACACCCATCAGACTCTGCTGAAAGGCAATCTACATGATGAACTCTACAAGCTGGACCTCATACCACTTGACAAACTTTCACAGAATGCTGTTTTTTCATGTTCTAAGACTTCTACCCCTACTACTCAGAATAAAGCCATGTTATGGCATCATAGGCTTGGTCATCCTTGCTCTTCTAGTCTCTCTTCTGTTCTGAGCTCAATAAATGTACCTATGACAAAGAGTGACATTCTCTTTTGTGATGGTTGTAAGCTAGGTAAACTTCATCAAAAGAATTTTGCTTCTGTATCTCATAATTCCTCTGCTCCTTTTGAGATTGTACATGCTGATGTTTGGGGCCCTAGTGCCACGGCTTCTGTGGATGGATATAAATACTACTTGTCACTGGTTGATGATTTTACTCGGTTTCTGTGGATCTATCCTTTACATGTCAAGTCCGAGGTCACTGCATTTTTTACTCAGTTTAACAACATGGTTGAGAGGCAGTTTGGTTTGAAAGTGAGAGCACTTCAATGTGATAATGGAGGTGAATTTGTAGCTTTGTTAAAGGTGTTTCAGCCACTGGGCATTAAGTTCAGGTTCTCTTGTCCTCATTCCCACCAACAGAATGGTTTGATTGAGAGGAAACACAGACATATTACTGATATTGGCCTCTCACTTCTGGCTCATAGCTGTCTACCTATGAAGTTTTAGTGGCTGCATTCCATACTGCTGCCTTTTTAATCAATCTCTTACCCACTCCCATACTTCAGAATAAAACCCCTTATCACAGTTTATATCATAGACAACTTGATTACACTTTTCTCAAAGTCTTTGGTTGTGCCTGCTTCCCATACCTCAGACCATACAATTCTGCCAAGCTCCAATTTATAAGTTCCAAGTGTGTGTTCCTTGGTTATTCTTCCTCACACAAAGGCTATATTTGTCTTCATTCTACTGAAAGACTATTCATCTCACCTTCAGTTGCCTTTAATGAATCTGAATTTCCTTACTCAACTCTTTTTCCTACACCTGTCAATACCACTCAGCACAGATTACCTTCATTCACTGCTATTCCTAACTTTCAGAGTCAAATCACTCCTCCATTGCCTGATCCTCTACCTGTATTTCCTGCTCAGTACTCTCCATTACATTCCTCTGACTACTCTACAAATGAGAGGCTTCATTTACAACACTCCTCAGATTCTACTCACTCTACTACCCCTTGTCTCATCAATGATCATCCTCTTGTACCTAATCAGTTTTCTGAAAACATTCAACTTCCTGTGGTTGCTCAACCTCCTGAGAATACTCATCATATGCAGACAAGATCCAAGGCTGGCATTTTCAAACCCAAGATTTTTCTCACTGATTCTTTGCCTGCCTCCATTGCTGAACCAGTGACTACTCAAGAGGCTCTTGTCAATCCTCATTGGAGAGGGGCTATGCAGGCTGAGTTTGAGGCACTACAAAATAATGATACCTGGTCCTTGGTTCCTAAATCAGACAACATGAACCTTATTACCACCAAGTGGCTGTTCAAGATCAAGCATCTCAAGGATGGCTCAGTTGAAAGACTTAAGGCTAGGTTGGTTGCTAGGGGTTTTCAGCAACATGCTGGGGTGGATTTCTTTAATACATTCAGTCCAGTAATCAAACCTCAAACCATGAGATTAGTCTTCAGTCTGGCAGTAACCAAGGGTTGGTCCATACAACAAATTGACATCAACAATGCCTTTCTCAATGGGGTGCTTACTGAGACAGTCTACATCAATCAACCTGAAGGTTTCATTGACTCCAATTTTCCTCATCATGTGTGCAAACTCAATAAAGCTCTCTACGGACTCAAACAGGCTCCCAAGGCCTGGTATGATACACTTAAAGAACACATGCTGACATCAGGCTTTATCCACTCTCAAGTTGATCATTGCTTGTTTCACAAAGGCATTGTTGGAAATCAAATCATCCTACTGGTGTATGTGGATGATATTCTCATCACTGGTGATAATTCTTCTGACATTAACTCTCTTATCACTACTCTCAACTCCAGATTCTCTCTCAAACACCTTGGTGAACTCAGCTATTTTCTGGGGTTGGAAGCTCAAACCACTCCATCCTCTATTAAACTCACTCAAACAAAGTACATCAGGGAACTTCTATCCAAGACTAAGCTTCTCTCATGCAAACCCTCTCCTACTCCCTCATGTCCTAGTTCCAAACTATCCCTCAAAGACAGCCCTCCATTCTCTGATCCCACTCTATACCGGAGCATTGTTGGAGCCTTGCAATACATTACCCTCACTAGGCCTGACATTGCATATTCTGTCAATAAACTTTCCTGCTGGTCCCGAAACGAGTTAAATCAGTGTATGGGGGGGAATACACTGATGTCAGATTTTTCTGAAAGACTCAGAAAAATGCTCTAACGCACTCAGTCAGGATTCCCTGAAGTACTCAGTGTGCTGAATGTCCGCAGGGGCAGCAGGGACGATTCAGTAATGAGTCAGACAAGCTGAGTGTGAGTAAAGTGCTCGGAGGCTCAGCAGAGATAACAAACCTACTGACTGCTTGGAAGCGAGTCAGTTGGACTACTATCTCAGTGAGTCAGAGTACGTGCGGAAAGTGAGCCCTTAGATTCTACTCGTTTTAGTTTCTGAAAACGTTTTCTCTGAGTTGCGTAGTAAATTGGTGGTTAAGGCTGAGTGCACAGTATTCAGATTCAGGATGATTGATTCAGTCCTGAAGTTAAAACCAATGCAGTATGTTCAGTTTAATATGATGACATTTATGATCCTGAACAAAACAGTAAATCAGCACACAGGGGACTTTTTAACGTGGTTCGGAGATAACCAACTACTACGTCCACGACCTGATTTAACAGGAAGCTATCCTCAAAACCCTGAGGATAGGTACTTGGGTTTTACGTGCCAAGGGACACGAGTAGCCAACTTCCTCTCTTAGGAACTGACCCCTGGGCGTTTTACAAGTCCCAGTCCTTCTAACCAACCTATCTCACACTTTGAGAGGTTTGGTATTCTGGTTTCCAACTAAGATAGCTCTAGCAATACAAATCAATGCTAAATAATAGAGCTATCGATCTAAGCAAATACAGAGTGAATCCTACTACAACACTAGGGAAATTTAATTGCAGAGTGTTGTTTATGATATGCTTTGTGTTCTTGGATTCTTGAGAGTTCTCTTGGAAATTTCCCGTTAACCTTGAATGGGTGCAAGGTTCTCCATATTTATAGGCGAGATTCAAAATAGATCCGTTGGAGGAGATCAAATCAAATCTTTCCTATTTTAGGTAGATTGCAGGCTAGAAATACTGTTCGACCTACCCGCCATGCTTATTCTGGCAAGTTGTCACATCACCTGCAACCTTTTGAGACGCATTAAATGCCGCATTAAATGCTGCGCAGACTCCGTGCTTACGTGTCGAAAGATCATTGGCTCTCCGCTATAACGGCTAGTTGACCTTCAGACATTTATCCTTCCTCGTACATTCAATGCTCTGAGTCTCTTGTAATAACTCAGTCTGAACGTGTGCCTTAAAGGAGTCTTACTGACATTCTTTTTGTCTCTTGTCCCATAGCATAAATAACCTTCTGCTTTGGACTGACATGATTCAGGTGATCTGAACCACAGCCTAAGTCAGGTCCTATGTGCATTCAGCACAGCCTGATAGGTCATTCAGCTCAGTATGTGTTACCTTTTTGCTTCGGACTTACAGGATTCAGGTGAACTGAACCAAGGCCTAAGTCAGGTCCTAAGTGCATTCAGCACAGCCTGATAGGTAATACTTACTCTTCACTGACTGACTTCTGTCCTGAACATGCTTAGTGTATTCAGTAGAAACATCAGACAATGGTACTTCAGGATTGACTTCAGGATGAATCAGCAGGCTTCGATCTTCAGCTTCAGAACAGACAATCTTCAGCGAGACTGACTGACTCGTTCAGAATGGTTTACGCTTCAGACTTCAGTAAATTGGGTCGACTCCAATATTCTTCAGTCTTCAGCATGATCCTTCTGTACTGAATTTCTAACCTAACTATCCTGAACTATTTTATCCTGAACACTATACTTAGGCAAATTTATCAGGGGTTTTGGGATCTAATCAAAATACTCAGATTGTCCCAACAATTTCCCCCTTTTTGATGATGCCAAAACCCTTAAGCAAATTCCTATTCATCTATACAATCAACTGACTTAGTCAGTGAAAATAACTCAGTACCACCTGACGAACTAGGTACTTAGTCTATAAGATGAAAACAAGGAATGGGTTAGTACAGTTCTTGATAAGAATTCAGAAAAGTAAATTCAGGAGTCAACAAGAAGTTGTACTCAGGAAACATAAATAACTTCATTGATTGATAAGAAAATACAAGTATCCTGAAGCTATTACAAAATTCCTGAACAACTAACTCCTGATCTAATCTTCATCCTTATTCCAAGCAGTCAGTGGAATCTCGTACATCTCCAGTACTCGATTCAGGACCTGCTTCATCCTGTTCCGATCAGCAACGGCCCCGGCAGCTCGTCCTACTCTGACGACTTCTTCAGAAATTACTTTCCGGTCCAGCTGCTTAGAATTCCTAAAGAGTGGAGGAGGATACTTAATGAATTCCGGAGGAGCGATCTCAACACCTTCAGTGTCAGCATGTCTGATGATTTCAGCCCATAGATCAGGATGCTCCTGTGCCATCCAGTGATGGAGTATGACGTCTTTTTCTTCAGTCTGATCGTCCCATAACCCCACCACATAGAATAGGTATGCCCACCTATTCCGGATCGGAATCCAAACCTCCAGCATCTCAATCGGAATGAAGTCTTCAACAAACTTCGATGGAGGATGACTTTGATCTGGACTGACCACAATCTTCCTCTGAGTCTTTATCCGAGATCCAGATGATACAGATTTCTTCTTCTGGACCTGGGAAGTCAGATACTCATTAGATTCTTTTAGGCGCTGGATCTGACTGAGCATCAAAATTTCTTTCATTTTTGCTATCTTTTCAGCATCAGTCATCACCAATTTCTTCTGAGTAGTCAGCCCAGATGGCATTACTTGTTCCTTCATCTCCTTGTATAGTGGCTCGAGAGCCGAATCTTCAGAGGGTCTCAACTTCTTCGGATCTGAGCCTTCAGCAGTTTCGATGGCGGCTACGGATCTCGTCCTCTTCCTATCCGCAGCCTTCAGTTCCAGGGGAAAGTTCTTCTTCTTAGCTTTGCCAGTGGTGGCAATTTGCTTCTTCCCTTCTTCCCCCTTTTTGGCATCATCGTCATTAATACGTCTGACAACTTCATCCACTGACTCCGCCAAAAGATTGAACTGACTATCCATCTCAGTCTGCTTTACCTGCAATTGCCCAATCTGCCCCACCATTCCTCTCAGGCCGATACTGAGCTGATCAATGGCTGAATTGTGTGCAGCCTTCAGTCGACCTTCGAAGTTTTGCATCCTTGAGTCTAGGGCAGATGCAATTTTCTCCTTCTCCTGTGCAGACAACTCCCTCAGCAGGTCCTCCTTCAGTTCAGTTCGTAACCTGACCAACTTCTCATCAACCAGTTGATCAACCTTTTCAGATAATTGTTGATCCAGAAAATTGGCATGTTTAGTCTCCTGCTGAGTCTGCACATCTGAAACCATCTGATTGCAGTTCTGAATGGCATCCTTGGTTTGCTCGGAAATGACAGTGAGTTCGACATTGAGTTCAGACCGAGCTTCCCCAAAGAGATCAATTGCTGCATGCATATCAGAGGCCATCTCATTCAGGTCTTTATCCATCCGTTTCATCTTCTTATTCAGAGTTCTAGAATCTTTATCAACCCTAATTGCCTTTCGCTCAACGAGAATTACCCTTCTGTGCATATTCGAAAGAGCTCGTGAGGAATTTTCAGTGAACATAGCCGCTGGGGTGATCCAGTTTCCTCGAACTCGGATAAGACCTGTTCGACCCTCTCCTGAAGCCTCCGCTGCCCCGGGTCCAAGGGGTGCATTATCGGCCGGTGCACTGACTCCCTCAGTGCCACCTTGATGATCGTCATCAGCAATCACAATCACCTCCTTTTCTGCTTCCTTCTCATTTCCCTTCACTTCAGCCAACTGAGTCTCGGGCTCAGGATATGTTCTGCGAACTGTTCTGATAAAATCCACCATTTTGATCAGATGATGTAAAGAGTTAACACCAAACTGATCAAAGAGGGCGGCTTCTAAATCTGCAATGCAGTCCCATCCTCTGGACTCTCCTAGCTGGCTGAGCTCAGACAAAGTAGCATTTCTGATCATGGCAAAAGTGCGGAGTTGCACAACTGCCTCCTTCTGAGCCTCAGTAAGATCAGGGAATCTCCTTTCCACCATCTCAGCAGCCTCTCCCCTTGCAACTATTTCGAAATCTGATAGACTGTTTACATCGGGCGCAGGGAAAGGCCATGGTGCTTCAGTCTGAACTGGTTCAGCAGCCTCTTGCTCAACTCCTCCTTCCTGAGCAGGCTCTTCCTGACCCAAACTCTGATAGGTTTCAGCAATAGTAAGGATCAGCTGGTTGGGTTCAGGGGATGCAATCGGAGCAAATTCAGGAACAGCCTGCGCCTGAGCTGGTTCCTTCTCAACAGATTCAGCAGAATCCTGTGCCTGAGCTGGTTCCTTCTCAACAGATTCAGCAGCATCCTGCGCCTGAGCTGATTCCTTCTCAACATATTCAGCAGATTGCATCTCCATAAGCTTCTTCTGTCGCCCAGCTGACCCAGAGTAGAGAAATTTCAGCTTTTGTTGCTTGGGTCTGAGGGTCTTGGATTTATCCTCCGCTGGCTTTGCTGTATCAGACTCTGAAGATTTGCCTGCCTGAGCCTGGACTTTCCCAGTCATGCTCGCCTGGGCCTTCTTCTTCTGAGTCCGAGGCCTTCTCCTTATGCCAGCATCATCGGAATAAGCTCTGAAGAGATGGATTTTTGCTGGGATCTCGAGTGATTGAGCCTGATCCACATCACCGAGATCTAGAGTCTCCAAGAGCATGGAGATCTTGGTGCCAAAATGCATCTTGGCCTCAAAAGTCGCCTGCCCCTCTGGCGAGTACTTGATCTTGCTGGTCTCAGCCACCAGCATTTGGAGGAAGTAACCCTCCCAGTCAAAATTATGCAGAGGGGCATCGAAAATAGCCATCATTGTGAACAGCTTCGGCCTGGAGATCTGCTCCAATCCTCCAGCAATTCCCATCACTCCCTGACTCGTCAGGTCGAAGAAGTGACGGCTTTCAGTCCTCAAGACTGATTTATTCAGGCCGGACTTCAGCACGACATCTCCATCACACAGGGACTGGAGAAAATCCTTCTCATTCCCAAACCCATACTCCACTGGGCTTCGTCCTTTGTTGGGAAGATTAAAAACCTCCTTAATCTTCTCCCGAACGTTGAAGGTGACCCACCTCCTGACCATCTCCTCCTCACCATCCTTTCCCTTCTCACAGGCGGTCAAGGGAATACAAGTTTCCCACTCCTGGGAGTCCTTGTTCTTCGCCATCTTCAGGTAGAAGGCAGCAATGAGTCTGGGGTGGAGCCTCTGTGGCTTTGCAGTGACGAACTGCAGAAGACCTGCATTATCAAATAGGTCTCGTACAGGCATAATATCGGGGTGGTTAGAAGAAAAATCCCCATAAGGCTCGTAGTGTATTTCATTCCTTAAGTGGAAAAGGTTTCCAAAAAAGGTATCTGCAGAAGGTGAAGCCATGGAAGATTTTGAGAGATTTGAAGAGAATCGGTTTTTAGAGAAGATAAGTTAAGAAAATATTGGGTGCATAAAAGTTTTAACAACACGATCTTCTCTTATTTATAGAAAGAAAAATTTGGTTTTAATCGGACGGTTTAGAAAATAGTGACCTATGGGATTCAATGGGCACGATTTGAGCAGTAAAAAGCATTTGCCTTTTCGGTTCTTCAAAGGTAATTGGTCAAAATTTTATTGATAACTGTTCCCGCCCACAGTGCATTAAATGCACATTAGAGCATGTCCGTATTTATTTCAAACAAATTGAATTAAATAATAACCGAATATTAAAACAAACGGCTGGGATCATTTGGCAAATTAAATTGATTTGACAATACAGCACAGTAAAAAGGATAATGCACGCAATATCAGATGACTAGACAAAAATCAGGAAACATACCAGTCAGTCAGATATGTATTCTGACTGATACCACTTATTGCCCTATCAGGGTGACAAGCCCTGAACTCTGTGTCCTGAACCTTAGTCAGTCTATACTGATCATCCATTTTGTACTGAATGTTCCCCCTACAACCATTCACATTCTCTCTGAGTTCCCTTCATCCTGAGTCCATATGAGTTATTCCCCCTGACCTTGTGCATTCTTATCAGAGATTCAAACTGAATCACCTAAGCCTGGGTCAAGGAGTCCTAACTCTACTGATAACTCAACAAACCTGGTTTCAGGCAGAGCCTTAGTCAGGATGTCAGCTCTCTGTTTTTCAGTAGGGACTCTCTCCATCCTGATGTCCTTTTTCTCAACATGATCTCTGATAAAGTGATGCCTGATGTCTACATGCTTACACCTTGTATGTAAGACTGGGTTTTGGGATATGGCAATGGCACTATTATTGTCACAATAAATTGGGACTTCAGTGGCCTCAACTTGGTAGTCTCTCAGTTGTTGTTTCAGCCAAAGAATCTGAGAGCAACAACTGCATGCCGCCATATACTCAGCCTCAGTAGTAGACGTTGCAACACTGGTTTACTTCTTAGAAAACCAAGAGATCAGTTTACTCCCTAGAAACTGACATGTGCCTGTAGTTGATTTCCTATCAAGTCTACAGCCTCCATAATCAGCATCTGAATAGCCAGTCAGTTCTAGGTTGTCATCAGAGGGATACCAAAGTCCTAAGTTGACAGTACCTCTTAGGTATTTCAGAATCTTTTTGGCATTCTCTAAATGACTCTTCTTTGGATCAGACTGATACCTTGCACAAACTCCAACTGCATAAGTGATGTCAGGACGACTAGCAGTTAGATATAATAAAGATCCAATCAGTGCCCTATATTCAGTCTGATTTACTGAGGCTCCTTCTTTGTCAGGATCCAGCTTCTCATTTGTGTTCATGGGAATGCGTGAGACTCTGCTGGACTGAACTCCAAATTTCTGAATCAAGTCCCTCGCATACTTGGACTGATTGATGAAAATTCCAGAGTCAGTTTACCTGACTTGGAGACCCAGAAAGAAATTCATTTCTCCCATCATTGACATCTCAAATTTCCCAGCCATCAGCTTGGAAAATTTCTCACAAAGCTTCAGATTAGGAGATCCAAATATTATGTCATCCACATAAATCTGAACCAAGAGAATGTCTTCCCCTTCGGTGATCCGGAAGAGGGTCCTGTCCACTGTTCCTTTCACGAACCCGTGGTCTATCAGGAATTGGGATAATGTATCATACCAAGCTCTCGGAGCTTGCTTCAGGCCATAAAGGGCTTTCTTCAGGTGGTATACTTTATTACCAACTTCGAATCCAGGAGGTTGCTCAACATACACCTCCTCATTCAGTACACCATTCAGAAAAGCACTCTTTACGTCCATCTGATACACTTTGAATTTCTTGAATGTTGCATACGCCAGAAACAACCTGATTGCTTCTAATCTTGCGACTGGAGCAAAGGTCTCATCATAGTCGATACCTTCGGCTTGACAGTAACCTTTTGCTACAAGCCTGGCCTTATTTCTGACAACAACATTCTTCTCATCCCTCTTGTTCTTGAAAACCCATTTGGTGCCAATAACATGTTGACGCCTAGGTCTATCCACTAACTCCCAAACCTGATTTCGCTCAAACTGATTGAGCTCATCCTGCATGGCTAGGATCCAGTTGGGATCAGCAAGAGCTTCTTCTATGCTTGTAGGTTCCTGATCACTCAGAAAGCAACAGAACATAGCGCTTTCACCAAAGGACAACCTCGTCCTGACCCCCTCATTGATATCTCCAATGATATCAGCCAATGAGTGATCATCTAGCCATCGCCTCCTGCTGACTGGAGCACTGAGAGCTACTGATGTTCCATTGCCTGATCCTGAAACATTAGTCTCAATAATAATAGGCAAAGAAGCAGAACGAGCAAGAACAGGGGATACTGAGT
>JAPKLY010000415.1:0-48619 GCA_026898435.1 Prunella vulgaris
GGGTTCTGCATATTGTGGTAGGAGGCTCTGGATCGTTTAGTGGGAGTTGGGGTGGAGGATTTGGTGGAGGAGGAGGGGTAATTGTTGTGTTTGTGGGTGCCGAGGTGTAAGCCGATGATGGGGTCAGCGGCGGCGGTGGTGGTGGAGATGAGGTGGTGGTCATCATAAGAGAGTGTGTATTGTTGGAAGTTGTTGTAGAGGGCGAGGCTCTCCCATTCGAGATTGACGGAATCTCTGACGTCCATGGCCTGGCCGGTCATGAAGATGTGAGTTTTGTGTGGATATAAAGGTGGGTAACAAAATGGTTGAGTGTTCCCTCTAGGAAAACAGGCTACATAGGTGGTAGGATAGGAGGGAGTCCCACAACTTTGAAGGCAACAGAGACAGATGGAGAAAGCAACAATGGACTCTGTCCCCTTCCCATTCATTCACTTTTCTTCTAAATTATAATACTATTTCAATTTTATTTGTAGTCTCTCTCTCTCTTTCTCTATGTTTGAGCTATGACAACATTCAATCACCCCAACTATGCAGGAACTGACTCCGGAATCAAAACCCATCATTTTTACTCTGCTCTCTTTACCACCACATATATATATATATATATGTAAAATTAGTGTCACGTTTCATTTCACGTTCTCAAATTGAATCAAATGTTATGTTTCCATTGATCCTGTGTCATGCACGTTTCAATTAGACCCTGGTGTCACATTTCTCCACTATACGAAGGCGGAGGTACCTCTTCCACATAAAATCAACACTTTAGCACCGGGCAACACTCTTATTTTTATTTGTAACCCTATATGCTTCCAATGTCCAGTTATACAGTGCAACTGTTGAAGCAATAGAACCTCACTAAAGAACATGATGATCATGTGTCATTTTTTTTTTCTATAAAAATTTATTGAAAACATTTAACAAACTAGGGCCTGGATTCTTGTAATCTAGGCATAGTAGTACTAGTATTTACGTTGGCAAAATATCTGAGTTACCCGGTCTCATTTTTACTCCATATAATTATAAGATCACTTTTCTCTCTCTCTCTCTCTCTCTCTCATTAGAATGAATGAATGAATGAATAATAGTAATAAAGTGTGGGGGAAGGGGGGCTTAAAAGGGGTTGTTGAAGAAGCATTAAAGCAAGGTTTTCTGTGCCCTGTGTCTGGCAAATTGATTCAAGAGGCCATGTTGACAGAGTCCAATGAACAAAACTCCTATGGATCGTTTCTTTAACGTTGACGGATCGAAAGAAGCCGATGATTCTTCCACTGCACTGTAGGCCACACCCCCTCTTTTTAATTGCTATAAAACAAAACCACTTTCTAACAAGCCATTTATATTCACTCAACTTTAACCAACCTTTCCCATTTTCTTTCTTTACTTCCCCCAATTAATCCTACCCAGCTAACTCCCACTTGCTCCTCCCCATTTTGCTTCTTCTCATAATATTATGATCATAAAAGTATTATATCTCCCGACTTTATGCACCGTGCAAATCAAATATATTTACACTAACGGTTACTTTCACTAAAAAATGTATTCCTATCTCTCCGTGGTACCTTTACCACTTTCATTTCTTGTGTGTTCAATACATCTTTCACACCCTTAAACTAAATGCTCCTTAATTCTAGATAGAATTTCGTTTCTTTTTGGCTCATATATGTGCATAATTGAATTTATTTATTTACTTTATACTTTAAAATTTACAAGATATATATTTTGTAACTTTTTTTTAAAAAGTAAGTCTCTTGTGCATCAGTTACACCGTGCAACTCAAGTGTATTTTTAAACAGTTACACTATTTATTACTGAAAAGTTACACAAATTATTACTGAAAAATTATACTATTAAAGATACACTTTTCAGTAATAACATGTATAACTTTTCAGTAGTATTTTGTGTAAATTTTTAAAAATTAACTTAAGTTGCAAGGTGTAGTTGGAGCATACAAGACTAAGCCTTTTAAAATTATGCATTTTAAGCGTGAGAGGTTCTATGGGGACTAAATGAAAATTAATAATCGTTATTGTTAAAAAAAAAATATTTGAATTATAAAGTGAAAACACATGCTCAGTTCTTGTACCCCGCATTTATATCAGCTTCGCCTTTAGAGGTGTTTGGCTAAATTTATTTTAAATATTTTATAAATTTTAATATTTTACAAATTATTTTAAGAGCTTATCAGATGTTATTTTAAAATCGTTTATAAGTTGTTAAAGTGTTTAACTAATACAATTTATTATTTTTTTATAATTATAATAGTTCTTTTAAAAATTAATTTTATTATATTTTTTATGTTAAATGGAGGTGTGGGAGGAATGACGGGGTTCAATATGGGACGGGTGGGTAGAGGTGGAGATGATGAAAAAAATAAGTTGGAATATCCTAATTTATTTTTTACAATTTATAAAGGATAAGAAATTTATTTTAATATGTTATAAACTGTCAAACATCTTATTTTACTAACATATAAACTCATAAATACACTATTTAAAAAAGTTTATAAACTTTGCACACTTATAAGATACTTCCTCCGTCCCAGGGCAATTTTCAAGGAGGAGTGACACACAAATTAAGAAAAAGTATAATAAAGTAAAAAAAAAATAGTGTTTTGATGGTTAATTTGGTAAAATTTTTTGTAAAAAGTGAAAAATTTAGTTGGATTGAGTGTAATGTGGGCTCAAAAAGTGAAAAAGTAATGACATTTTGTGTAAATATGTAGGTATTGTGAGGGTGAAGTTTATAAAAGAGTTTCCTTTTTTGGGTCTGCAAGTTTTTTTGGGACGTCCCAAAAAAAAAACTTGCAAGTTCCTCTCGGACGGAAGGAGTATAAAAAATAACTTTAGACAGACATCCTCTGATATGATGACATATGTGTACGCGCATGTTTGCAATTAACTTAACTAGTAGGAAAAATTAAGTTCCTTAGATTTATAATTGAATTTAATTGCGGCCCGAAGGTTAAGTTGCTGGAGCCGGAGGTAAAAAAAAAAGAGCAACACTTGTGTACAAATTTTTACCGTAAAAATATTTATTTTTAAAAAATTCGTGGATCTAAACCGGGTCGGGTTAGATTTGGATATTTTTTTCCAAAATTCGCGCAACTTGTAATTACTGATTTTTTCGCTCTCAGGTATGTTACAATTTGGGCAAAATCATGTTACAATTAGGCAAAATCTGTGTTACTAATTCTTAAAATTTAAATTTTTTGTACTTTTCAAGTAACTACAAAGAAAATATGTATTTCTGCAAGTATAAATATGTGTTACTTAATATATTTTTTATCTCTTTGTTGATTTATGTTAATAATATATTTTTTCGCTCCCAGGTATGTTACAATTTGGGCAAAGACGTGTTACAATTAGGCAAAATCTGTGTTACTAATTCTTAAAAAATTAATTTTTTGTACTTTTCAAGTAACTATAAAGAAAATATGTATTTCTGCAAGTATAAATATGTGTTACTTAATTTATTTTTTATTCTCTTTGTTGATTTATGTTAATAATATATTTTTTCGCTCCCAGATATGTTACAATTTGGGCAAAGGCGTGTTACAATTAGGCAAAATCTGTGTTACTAATTCTTAAAAAATTAATTTTTTATACTTTTCAAGTAACTATAAAGAAAATATGTATTTTTGCAAGTATAAATATGTGTTACTTAATTTATTTTTTATTTTCTTTGTTGATTTATGTTAATAATATGTTATTCATGTACTTAATACATCATTTAATACCTTATATATGTTATATAAAATATAATATATATTTTTATAAGGATAAATAAATGTTTGTGCATATAGACTAGTAGTAACACACATTTGATCTTGCAGTAACACACATTTGATCTTGCAGTAACACACATTTACTCTAATTGTAACACACATTTGCAGTTCACACATTTACTCTAATTGTAACATACATTTGCAGTAACACACATTTACTCTAATTGTAACACACAATTGCTCTAGATGTAACACACATTTGCAGTAACACAAATTTACTCCAATTGTAACATAAATTTGCAGTAATACATATTTACTCTAATTGTAACACATATTTGTTCTTCAATTTGTGTTATTATATGAGCATATATGTGTTACTATAGGATAAAATATTTTTTTTTATTAAGAATAAATATGTGTTACACATACAATGTAACATATACATGTGTTACATTGCATGAAAAAATTTACTTCTACAAAAATAAATGAATATGTGTAGAAAACAATATTTAATCTAATTGTAACACACATTTTGCCTTAAAGTAACATGCATTTGTCCCAACTGTAACATACCTGAGAGCGAAAATCACAAGCTAAGCGAATTTTGGAAAAAAATACTGAAATTCGACCGAACCCGATTTAGACCCGCGAATTTTAAAAAATGGATATTTCTACGGATCTTAAATCCTTATAAATTTGTATATAAGTGTTTGTTAAAAAAAAAATTTTGATGTTTGACTATGATGATATGGGAAGGGCTATTTAGTTCTCCCCTCGTTCTTTTTTAGATTTTCTTTTTATAAAGTGAAGATATTATTTTCTCTATTTAAAATGATAATAAAGTAATTATGTTTTTTTTAAATTAATCCATTATAATTGGATTAGTCTTGTATGCACCAGTTACACGGTGCAACTCAAGTTCATTTTCTAAAAGTTACACATAATACTACTAAAAAGTTACACATGTTATTACTGAAAAGTGTATCTCTCATAGTGTAACTTTTCAATAATAATTTGTGCAACTTTTCAATAATAAATTGTTTAATTTTTTTAAAAATGAACTTGAGTTGCACCGTCTAACTGGTGCACAAGAGACTTACTCATTATAAATATTTTTTATTTACATGTCATGCCACTATATTTTTAAATACACACTCAAATAATACATTCTCTATGAAAGGACCAATAAGTTCTTACTTTTACACTTTTTAATACCAATAAATAATTTTCTCATTAAAATTCGAGCCATTTTTATTTGAACAATCTAAATTGGAACGGATAGAGTAAGCAGCTATCCCCTTGGACATATATATTGTATTATGTTTTTGAAAAAAAAAAATCAAATTGTAAAGGTTATTTTGATATTAATTTGCTCTATTTCTTGAGAGTATAAAATGCAGGGAATGATAAATTGACATGTCCCAATCTGCTCCGATCAGGATCAGTGATGTTTGGGTCGCCCTGCCCTATGATCCACAGTGACATCTGTGGATCCAGTTATCGTTGTCGTCCTGTCCCGACCTGTCTCACCCTTTATTGACTTGTTTATAATATTAAAGTTTGAATACATATGATATTTATAAAAATAATATAGTCTTATTTATGAAATTTTATATGAGATCGTTTCATGAAATGAGACGTGTTATTAATAAAAAGTTATCACTTTTAACAAAAATATTATCAGGTTTTATACAAATTTTATCACTTTTTGAAAGTAATAACTTTTTATTAATAAGTGCAGATCTCGTGACATAAGACGGTATCACGCAAGACTTATTCTATTATTTATTACTCCCTCCGACCCACTATAACTTTCTCACTTTCCTTTTTTGGATGTCCCACAATAAGTTTCTCATTCCATAAAAAGTAACAACAAAACTCCATATATTAATAAACAAATACCCTTTTAAACAACCACCCTTTACTTTTTCACAATTTTCCATTATTTTTCACAACTTTCCATTATTTTATACCAAAATCAACATGTGGCCCACCATATAATAACAAAAAAAAATACATTTTCTTAAACAAATCAACCAAAAGAAGGAGAAACTTAAAGAGAGGCAGAGAGAGTAGTATGTATTGTACAATTAAGAACAACTCAATTTAACAAGTGTGTGTTTTGTCAATTTATATTGATAAAACATAATACTCCCTATATCCCACAAGAATTTGCACACTCTTCTTATTTGGACGTCCCACACAAAAATGCACACTACTAAAAAAGAAAACATTGATTTACGTGCACACTCACAAATCTATACACATATTTACCCATATGCCACTACTTTATATATAAAACACATTTTCCTTTAAAAATGTGCCGTCCCATAGGGTGCAAATTCCTACGGGACGGAGGGAGTATGAAATATAATACGATGTTTTAACTATATATTTCAATTGATATCAATATATTAAAAAGTAAAATAAATTCTTAAACAAGTTATTAACATCATAATTTTATTTTTTACAATTATGATCTAGGTTTTATTTTAAATATATAATAATATATTATATATTATATTATTACAATAATAAAACTCTAATTTAGAATGAGTCGTCCCACCTCGTACTGTGACCCACAATGAGTCGATCCGACCTGATCGTACATAGAGTGGGATGGATTTGAGTTTTTCTAGTACCCGCACCAATCTGCTGCATTGTCATCCTTTATAAAAGGGTAATGAGGCTGTGATTCACATACTTCATCTGTTTTATAAGACATTTTAAATATTTTTCACATAGATTAAAATAAAAAAAATTATATTTAGAATATTATATTTAATTTAAGTTTTTTATTTATCTGCAAATTATTTTTTATTTGGTATTCAGTATTCAACTTATGGATCGACTAATTGAGAAACCCACAATCCATCATTCACTAGTAGGGGGATCCATTTCAAGTTAGAGCAAAACTCTAAATAGACTAGTCCATCTCAGGAATTGATCGCACCTTGTGAATTTCAAACTTGAGATCTAGAGCGAACAAATTCCTAAGTCCCAAGTCCTCACACTAAGCCAATCCCTGGGAGTTATATATCTGTAAATTAATAATTTTAATACCTATAAATAAGCATATATAAGGCGAAAAAAAAACAAGATAAACATAGTTTTCATTACAAATTTATGGGTTATAACTCTCGTAGACCTCTTGACTTCTATCTTCAAGGACATGAATTTGATTTGTGATACCGGAGTCTCATCGACTTGTTTTAAATTTTTGCAATTTGGTAGTAGATAGTTGATGGAGTTATTTGTGGCTTATTCCGTCGGGCATGGAAGAAATTGACCTATAATTTGTTAGTAGACCATCGAGCTTTAATTTATAAAGATTTGACCTATAATTTAGTAGTAAGGAATTGATGGAGCCAATTATGATATATTCAATTGGCTAACTAAAAACTAAGTCTCTTATTTATAAGAAATCAATATCTTAAAGAACAAGAAAAAAAAATTCACAATCTAAAGATATCCTCAAATCTAAGAATAAGAAAAAAATAATCATAAAATTATGAAGATATTATTGTATATTTTATCTTCAAGATTAGGATTTACACAATATATTACACTATTAAATTTAACAAAATTTCAATACTCATAATATCAAAATATTTAGTTATTATTAATAGTAACAGTAGATATACACAAGAATGATGTTATATACATGAAAAAAATAGTACATGAAATTGTGTTCACTAGAAACTTATTTTAGATTAAAAAAAATTAAATTCAAATTTAATAGTAATATATTAATATTTAAGTGATTTATTTTAACTGAACAAATAAAAAAATAAATCTTTTTTTTTGTGGGGTATATAAAATAACACTCTATGTGCACTTATGAAACACATGCGTCATATTTATCTTGAAAGTCAAATAGTCAACCCAGCAGTGGACAAATCGATGAGCACAGAATTTGGAGAATATTTGTTGGAAGTAATTTAATTGGTGTGTACTATTCAGTATTACGACGTGATTATAATATTTAATGGAATTCAAAATATAAATTGGTATGATATATAGTAGTACGAAATAAGTTTTTTTTTTTAAAAAAATTTATTATTGAAAGGAGTACGAAATAAGGTTTTTTTCTTTTCATTTATTGAAGTGTGTACGAAATAATTTTATTTTTTCATTTATTGAAAGGAGTACGAAATAAATTTCAATATTCTTATTATGGAGAAATTAAAATGATGTACGTCAAAAGTAAACCTTTTCTTTCAGTAACATTTTTTTTTTCAATTCACATCGTACATTCCGTTTTCAAAATTTTCTATTCCAAAACCTAATCATTACTGCTCTAATATTTGATGTACAATTAGGGAAATAAGCTTTTCTGTATTTTGACAAAAAGAGTGGCTATATATATTTGCACTCCTATAATTGCTAAGGCCATCTCCAGCAGTTGCTTTTATTTTAGAGTCAATTCAGCACTATTATATAATAGAGACAACACTTTATTCCCAGCAGTCAGCTCTATTCTTTTAGCATTATAATATAATATAATATTACATTATATTCATTTTAAATGAATTTTTTATTATAATATAATAATTAAATTGAATAAAATTTTCATGCAAATTTAAATTTAAATTTTAATATAATATTACATCTGAAATTTAAATTACAATAAAAAATAAAATTACAATAGACACCAATTAATCGTTATGCAGATGTTTGTGTTAATTTATATAATTCTTCTCTTAAATTATAATTATATTATTTTGTTTTTACATGTATTATTTTATTGTAAAAATATTAATTTATGTATATAAATAAAATAAATACAAAAATACATTACATATAAATAACATATTAATTATTTTTAAAATTAAATAACTAACAATTAAATATAGAATTTTAAAAAAAAAAAAAAAAAGATGGATAGCGCTGCCCCCGTGCAGCGCTGGAAATGGCGCTCAACACACGCCATCATATCAAAACTCCAATTTAACGCAAAGACATAGCGCACTGCTGGGGAGCTTTTTTTTTTTTTTTTTTTTAGAAAAAAGCCATTTTACCTAAGTGCTGGAGATGCTCTAATACACACATGTTTTGCAAAATAAATTTTTTAATAACTTTATATTGTAAAGGTTTTTATTCTTTGCAATAAAAATTATTCACTAATATTTGGAGTCCTTTTTTCGTCTAATTTTGATATTATAAATTGAATAATTAGATTTAGCTTCTATTGCAATTTTCATCTAAAAACGTTATAGAAGAAAATTAGATTTAGCTTCTATTGCAATTCATCTAAAAACGTTATAGAAGAAAATTAGATTTAGTGATTATTTACAAACTCCACTGGGTAGGTAAAAAAAAAAATCAATTCTCAAAATTTTTGCTTATTACTCCCTCCACTTTCTTTATTTGGACGTTCCACACAAATTTGCACATTACTAAAAAAAGAAACATTGATTTACGCACACTCACAAACATATAAACATATTTACCCATATACCACTATTTTATATATAAAATATATTTTTCTTAAAAAATGTGTCGTCCTGTAAGGTACAAATTTCTACGAGACGAAGGGAATACTTATTTACTTTCAGCACCTAGAATCTATTCTCGAGAAGAAATTAATGCACGTTTTTTAGTTTTTTAAGGATTTATTTTCATTTGGGCTCACTTTTTTATAAAAAATATTATATGTACGCTGGTAAGGACTAACTTATATTTATCGTGAACATGATAATGATGCATAAACAGAGGATTCACTAAAAATTTAATTAATTAATTTAAATTTATTTTTGTATTAATATCATATTTATAATAAAAAGGTGTTTGGTAGGGGTATAAGGAATATAATATAAATTTTTGTACTGACTTATCTTGTTTGGTAGGGGGTAAATTTTGTATACTGGCCTGATTTTTATATCGCAGACCTTGTAAAAAAAGAGGTCATATTACACCATTTTCACTATTCACAATGTAATAAATTATCCCACCTTCTCCACCTTATAATTTTTGTATGACTTGAATAATAATTTTTGTTCTTATATATCTACGTGTTACACCCTACCAAATGAAATTATTTTTTTTCTCTTTCTATATTACATCCTACCAAGTGAGATTATTTTTAGGACTAATTTTATGTAATTTTTCTATTACATCCTACCAAATAACATTATATGAGTTTTACTTACAAAATTTATAAACCCTAATATTAGCTATCAATCACACCTAAATATATAAATTTGTACCAGTCTGAGATCATATGATCATTTCCCTCTTTTATAATGCTCACTTTTGTAAATTCCTTATTAAGAATTAAAATCGGGTCTTCTATATATGTTAGGACTTAGGAACAATTAATTTTAAGTATTAAAAATTTGTGAAACTTTGTCCAAGTATATAACACAAAAACTCATATGCAATATTGCACAAAACCCGCTCCGTGCAATTAACTCATTTTCATGACCTATTTTACAAACAGATCTACTATAAATATTGAATACCGCCTTTTTTTTTCAATTTTTTCTCAATTTCCAAAAACGTCCTTGATTTGCGCAATCGTCTCTCATACTAAACTCTATGTTCTTTTCTTTTCTTTCTCAGACGATTTTCCATCTCACTACATCTGTTCTTCGTGATTTTTGTTTATTCTTCATCTTATCACGCCAATATTTCCGCAAGTTACTTGTTTTTGTTAACCTAGCTTTCTATTTTTTGTTTGTAATCGTGTTTTTTTGTATTATGTATGTAATTTTTTGGATATTCTTACTTTCTTCTTCGATTCTGGTACTGTTCTTCATGCGTTTGTGTTTGTTTGGTTCGTATTTATTGTGCAATTTTGTTGGTTGTTGCTGCATTTGATTTAGTATCATAAAAACTCTGTTTGAAATACAGTAACAAAAAAGTCATGATGTACTATCATAAAATTCTGCATGTAATAACAAAAAAGTCATGATGTAATATCATAAAATTCTGCATGTATGTAGTAGTATGAAATAAGTAATGTAGTATAATAATATGGTGTAGAGGTAGTGGAAAGTGTTTTTTGTATGTAGTAACATAATACACTTCTTATAGTAACACTGTTATACTAATACAATATTAACCTAAGTAACTTGCAGATGCAGTAGTACAATATATTTCTTGTAGTATGACAATCTTATGCATGCAGTAGTGTGAAGTAATTAATGTAGTATAATAGTGGAATGTATTTTCTGTATGTAGTATTATAAATGATATCTTGTAGAATACAAAATTTGAACATATAGTAATATATATTATGTAGTATGAAAATATTATGCATGTAGTAGCATAGTCTAATCTTTCCAGTATAAAAAACTTATGCATGTAGTATCAATGCAGTAACACAAGAATAGACTAACACAAAATAATTATAGCATCTTCGTCTCTCTTCGTTGTAATTGAATATTAATGCGTTTTCATGGCGATCGCCGAATTTAATTGAATATGAATGCGGCGTTGATTTGATCTTTGTGAAACCAGGGTTTTAGAGTTATGGACTTTTTGCTTTATTATATAATCCGCGAATTTTGGAACGTGACCCGGTTCCCAATTGAGTGACCCGCGAATTTCAAAAATTTCATTTTTTTAGCATATATTGCACCGTGCAATATTGCACGGGAAACCTACTCAGTATATAAATATAAAGATCCTATTAGGTTCGGGAGAAGTATATATATAAACTCTAAATTTTAAAAAATTAAAAACATATTACAGACATATATTTGATTCTTATAAATACATACTATCCTTAAGGGTTAATATGCTTTTTGGCCATCAAAGTTACCTCAATTTTAATTTTGATCACCAAATTTCACTTGGCATAAAACTAGTCAAAAAATTACATTTTTTAAGCATTTTCTATCACAATGTTATTTATAGTGCAAAATTTAGTTTTTTGAAACAAATTATTTATTAAAAGCAGTAAAATCTAAAAATAATTTAAACACTAATAGACAAGCATTAAGAAAAATTATATTATTTTAAAATTAATAAAAATTTATTTAAAAAGCTTTTTATAATTATAACAAACACTCAATTTTTAACCACTTAATATTTTTTAAAAGAAAAGCATTTTTAATCTTTTTTAATGTATATTTAATGTTTAAAATTTTGGATTTATGTAGTTCTAAAATAATATATAACATTTTATAAAAATAATTTTAAATTCAGAAATTGATTAAAATTCCGAAATCTTTCTCAAAGACTAATAATTTTTAAAATTAAAATTAAAGAAAAAATAATAGAATTAAATAAAAAATTACTAATCGTAATTTTACAAAGTAATATATTATAATTTTTTATAAAAGTAGAAAATTTTAAAATAATTTAGTTTATTAAAGTCTAACATTGTTGAAGCTTGTCTATATATTATTTAAACTATTTTTAGATTTAAGGTCTTACTATTAACTAAATTAATTTCTTAAAAATCATATATTTAGCACTCTCATCTTGAACAAAAAAAAGAAAAAAAGATTAAGAAGTGTAGTTTAGTGACAAATTTCGATGATGGGAGAAATACAGTGATTAAAATCTAAAAAATGAGATATAAAATTTGGTGATAAAAAATGATATTTAACCCTTGTGAAGAGCTGTTAAACAAAACAAGCTATTTGTGAGTTCGACTCGACTCAACTCGTTAAGACTCAATTTGGCTCGGCTCGTTAAAACTCAATTCTGTTCGACTCAACTCGATGTGTTAAATGAGACGAGTCAATCTTAAAAAAAATATTCATTTGCTTAACGAGCTCGGCCTGGCTCGACTCGGTAGGCTAAGGAAAATATGAGTTATTTTATAAATATTATATAATTTAAGGTATAAAATTATAATATTTTTCATGAAAAATACAACTCTAATTCTAAAATCACTCATACAGATGCATTTGTGATAGTTTTATCTTTATTGAAACATGTGAATGTAAATATATTAAATTATAGAGTTGTTGATATAATATCAGTTAAATATATTTTTTAGGATATTCGAGCTTAACTCGAACTTTTCTTGTAAATTTTGACCTCAAGCTCGAACTTAATTTAATCTAAACGAATCGAACCGAACTCGATTTCTAGCTTGCATTACTTAATGAGTCGAGTCGAGTCTGCACTACTCGGACTCGCTCAACTCCTATAACAACTTTGATCTTGTCCTTATAGTTGCTGCAAGAACTAATTTTTTTTCTTCTAATAATACATATTTAGCCTTATAATAATACACATATAATTTTTTTTTAAAATTTTGTTTCCACGTGCGCAAAACTTTGTCACTCCTTAAATGTACTCGTGAGGTTTCTTACGTGTTTGGTGCTTATATATTTAAGACTAATTAATATTGTTAAATAATTTTTTTTTCCCTACAAACAAAGATTTACATCTCGACGTTGGATCTAAAACTCGAGTTTCCAGTTCAAACAAGGTTTATTTCGATGGTATTCAGATAAATTTATAAGTTTCTTAAAACACCATATAAGTTGTTTAAAAATTTATAAACACTTTTAAAGTGTTTTAGTAAAATAAGATATTTGAAAAATTATAAAATTTTAAAATAAACTCCTTACAGTTTATAAGTTGTAAAAAAAAAACTAAATATCCTAATTTATTTTTCTCACCGCCCCTTCTCCACCCACCTGCCCCAATCCGTACCCTATCACCCTTCTTATACCTCTATCTCGATATAAAAAATAAAAATTATTTATTTTAAATTAAAATAATTTAAAAAAATATATAAAATTATCAAAGAACTTATAAGTTGTATTAACTCAACAATTTTAAGAATTTATAAACTACTTAAAAATAATATTTTATAACTTTTTAAAATAACTTATAAGATGTTAGACACAAACTCGCGTAAGTGTCTCTTTTAAAAAAAAAGAAAAAGAAAAAAAGAGGTGTGATATAATTACTTGAAGACAAATTCTTCTATACAACATTTGCATTTCATTTTTAATGAGTAATACCCATTTTACAAAACAATACCACCCATAAATCAGTCGCACTATACACATCAATCGAACAATATTACTCATTTTACTAATATATATCACTCAAAAATTTTCGGTGCAATTGATTCACACAAGCGCGGCCCACTCAAATCTCGAACTTCATTTCTCTTGGGGGGTATTTTGTTCCATAGATTAGGGTGAATTAAGTTCCTAATCCTAAATAAAATCGTGTTTTGTTTCTAGGATTTGAGCCCAAGATTAAATCCTGGCCCGATATTTGAGTTCAACATAACCCTACAAAAAAGGGATAACTTGACCCCAACTATTACATCGGATTAATTTTAAGAAAACAATCACAAACACCAAACACATCCTATTTTAAAATTAGGATTGCAATCAATATAGTTCATTGAAATTCTATCATACTCGATCTATCCCATCTAGAGAACCTACGACATGAGTTTCCGCAGGCGTAGTAGGCTTTTGCTGATTTCCGGCTGTAAATTTAAATGCTTATGGTTGGTGGATAGTTGAAAATGATACATAGATGAATTCAGGCATTGAAAACACACAATTGTATTTAATCAAAATATTAAGATGACAATGACTAAACTAATGCAAAACAATAAGTAAGGTGGCGCAAGAAATCTACACGTTGGTTATGTAAAGACCACATCATAGCAAACAATCTACCATAGCTTATAATTATAACCAATAATTTTTCTCAATGCCCCCCACTAATCACTATAGGCGCCATCTCATTTTTCTTCGACAAAATTTACCCTCTGAGTAGCATATATGTAGAATTATTTAAACCCATTTAATATTTCCTTCGGCACTAACTTCTATGCACATACTTGTGTACATTTATTATAATATAAATAGTAGGGGACATAATGAAAGATGCACTAAATTCTATTTGCCAATAGCAATTTTTTTAGGGGCTGAATTCATTTAAATTTTGGGTAAATTATTGTATGAAACTAATTTTTAAGAATTTGTACGTTTTGGAGTCTCAATATTTAGATTCAGATATGTATTTGGATTGATTGATTGTCTGTTTTGAATTTTAAGTAATGACTCTTTATTACGTTTGGATTGAGGGATATATGAGATAAAACTGATTAATATTTATTTTACTTTTAATTATATAAGAGTCATTTTAAATGAGATTTTATATTTTATTTGGATGAGTGCATGGATTTGAAATTCGTGGATTTCACGCACAAATAATAACTCTTTCTAAGTAAGTTAGGTGAATTTACAAATACGTAGATTTGAGTTTATGTTCAAAATGGAGGAATTTTAAATCCACATCAAAACCATGTCATTTGTGAAATCCTTCATCTCTACTCTTCCATCTCTATATTTCCTCTATTTTTTCTCTCCTCTCTCATTTGTAAAAATATGTATTATTTTTAAATTATTTTCAAATCTATCTAGACCCTTCCACCTCGATAGGCTTGTCCCTCTTTTATGGGATAGGGGTGAACTTTTATCCAGATTCAAAAATCACCTTTGGCTCCATCCTCCAAACAAAACAACAAATTAAGTGGGATTAATTTTTTTCCAACTAAACATGGAATGCAAACACTATCTTAGTTTAAAGTGCAAGTATATTTTTGAACATAGCCAGTTATTTTTATTGAAAAATGCATTTATTTTCATTTGCAAGAATTAGACTTTTCATTGAGGACTAATATAATTAAAAAACATAAAAAATTATATGTACATATATGCAACTCAACTCTTAAATACAATATTTTTGAATTTGTTTTCAACGAAAAGTGCAACTCTTTTTAGTTTTTAATCATATTATTATATATGAATCACTTTTATATAAATTTTTAAATTAATTTATATATCTGAAGTCACTTATTAAATCCCCTACTGATCTAGTTACATAAGCTACATAATTAAATTTGGATTGTTAGTTTATTTTTGAGGTCGAGAGAATGGCATTTAGTACTGATCATAGAATTGTATATGTATTATTATTACTAAATCGAGATACTTAGAGATGGTGGGAACAATTATGATAGTTAATACTCCCTCTGTCCATGAAATTGGACTACCCTTGCTATGCACGGTTATTAAGAAAAGTAGATGTTGATGTGTAAAAGTGGGTGTATTAGTATAAAAAAATATTTAATTATTAAAAAAATATTTGATGTGATGTGTAAAAGTGAGTATATGTGTATAAAAAATGAAAATAATGATTGTAAGTTTTTCATTTTAGATAGGTAGACCATTTATTGTAGACGATTATTTAAGGCAACGTGGACCATTTATCGTGGATGGAGGGAGTATATGGATTAAATTTCGAGTTTTGGAAGATTTAAATTGAGTACTACCAGTATGGTAAAGATTTGGAATAATCTTTGAGTAAGAGAAGTTATTACATTCTTCTAGAGACTTTTAGTTTGTGGTTTAAGTTGTTGACTATTGTTTTTTAGTTGTATAAATAATCCCTTGACTACTAATTATATGTTGCACTATCTTGTATGATCATCATATGAGTATTAATAGATCGCTTATCTTAGTAGTGACTTTAGACGTAGCCATTTTGATTGAACTAGGTCAATAAATATGTATTTTTATATTTCAGTTCATACAATCTTCTTCGTAATTAATATAGATTAATTCATAAAAGAAATATATTTTTTCTATCCTGGAGTATGTTTTCCATAAGTTTTTGTTGTTTTTATTTGAAAAAGTGTATATTTATTACTTCCTCAGTCTCAAGTTTATCTTCATACTACTATTATATCCTCTTCATAGAAATAATAAAGTGTGAAGATATAACTGAAATGGAGGTAGTAGTATATGGTGATTCACATACTGATTTTGTGTAAAATAATTAATAATGCTGAAAAGTAAATGATGATTGCTTAAAAATTTGTTTATTTAATCAACAATGTTTTATTTTTTGCTATTTATGGGAGGAAAAATTATTGAGGGGCTGCCGAAAAAGGAAGCTATTAACTTATTCCTGAACGACCAGAGTATAATTTAAGGATCTCGAAGAGTTAATTATCTTTTTATAGGAGCATCTTCAATGGTACAAAGTTCTTGCTACTGCCCAAAAAAAGTTTGTCCTACCCTATACAAAATTTGTGTTATACTTAAATTCATCTTCAATCATAAAAATTATACATTATTCTTCTTTTTTTTTTTTTACAAAATTTAAACGTAGTAATGATACAAATTTTTATTATTTATTTGACAATAATATGCATATAAAAGATAAAAACTAATAGACTAATGTGAAATAAAATTCATGATGCAAGTTTAATGATACACGTAGGTCCTGAACAATCGAGTTAAGGTTGAAAGTTTAGAGGGAATGAGTGAATAGACTTTTAACCAATTTATCAACTTGCAAAGTCAGCTAAATTTAGTTGAAAGTTAACTGTAGATAAGGTAAATCAGATGCAAAGGTACCAACCACGTCTGATATCAATCTTGTAGGTTGCTTTTCAGCTGGCCAGTTGGACTACTAATAAGTGAAGTTGAGTGCGGAAGTGTGAGCCCAAAGCTCGTGTAGTAAAATCTGTTATGCAAAATTCAAGTTCAAAAGGAGTTTGATTACTTGACGTGAATCAAAGAGGTTGAGTATGAATGTATGTGATCAGATGCAATGAAAGTTAAGTAAGAACATATAGATTTATTGTAGTTCGAATGCCTAACTTCTACGTCCATATTTCTAAGTCAGAGCTAAGATAGTTCCAATACCTTAAAAAATCTTGATTTATAGTGTCAAGGAACACTTTTATAATCTTTCACTTTAGTTCCAACTTAAACTACTAGACCTATCAAACTAACATATCTTCCGAAGAAGGGTTTGATGAAGAGCTTACGACTAGGTGAGAATCCTTTTACAGATTGTTAGTCCAAGGCTAGGAGAAGAAATTCTCGTGTAAGCTTGAATATATGCGTGAAAGCTTATGGAAATAGATTGAACACAGATAACATAAGTTGAAGTAAGGTTTGCTTGATGATTAATGTTCTTGGAAATTCGCTTGAGCACTTGCTTGCTTGAATTTTTGTAGAATTTTCGTAATCTTAGTATAAGATTATAATTTGTATTTAAGGGAGATCTCAAATATATTAATTTGTTGGAGATATAATTCAAATTCTTCTATTTTAGGTAGGGATTAAACTAGAAATTTGTGCTAGTACACTTTTTACTATTTTGGGGTATGTCGTTTACTTTTTCTATCAATTGTCACTATTTGCACAGGCTTTGAGTCAGCTTCCGTACATGATCTGCCCACTTTTTATCAGATAAGACTCCAATGTGTCGAATGAACACTTGTCAAACTGATGTAAGGACAAACAGAATAGATGCGTTCTCTTAAATTTTTTTTTCTCAGTTTGTCTTTATAGAGCTCTGCCACTTAGTATATATTATTTTTGTGTTTCTTGATCGCCTTTTTATTTTCCAAAAGACACTTCACCTGATTCAGCTGATATTAGAGTCTTCTAGTATCAATTGTGCAAAGATGAATTTATGCTTAGAACTAAGCAACCCCAGCTGTGATAGAAGTAACTCTTCTAGACTTCAGTCTTTTGAACTCAGCCAGTCTCATTGACTTCCCTGTTAGCAAGTACTAACTAGAAAAATTAAACTAGACGCGGTTATTAATAGCTTCAGTTGATCTTCTATAAAGCTTGTTGTACTAACACATGGAACTTCTAATTACATTTGTTTTGCCTAAATCATCTACACCGAACAAATATCTCAAGGATACATATTAAAAAAAAATATTAACACATAATATTAAAAACATATATGATATAAGAAATTTTATAACAACAATATTAATATTTTAGACATCTAAATTAGATTCCTCCCACATATGGTTTTGGTGCATTTCATGTAACAAGCCTATATGGTCCTGACATATGGGTGCATAAATTCATTTCGATGTGTGACGTGTGCATCTTTTTACCCAATTTGTTTAGATAGAGCAATAAATGGTACTCCCTCCGTCCATGAAACTTTTTTCCATTTCTTTATAAGCACGGAATTTAATGAAAAGTAGTATTATATTGAAATAATAGATAAAGTAAGGGAAAGTAAGAGTATTGTGGGGCCCAAAATTTTATTGTGAGTGTAGGTTGTTTCCAAATAAGAAAATGGGAAAAAGTTTTGTGGACAAACAAAAAAGGAAAGTGGGAAATAATTTGGTGGACAGAGGGAGTATTTCAATCGTACCTTCAATTAGCGCATCAAAATCACACCCATCTTCAATTATCATATTATATATGATTATGCATAGTCATTATTCTTGCAAATTATTTTTGCTACAAGAACGAGCTAGGTTTGTCACAATTGCAAATTGACTTACGAAAACTCTAAATTAAAACACACCTAACATCTACATGATTCGTGTTTAATTGTAACACGTCTACACAATCAAGAAAACTTATACCGGTAATACTACGTCTCAACTAGTTTAATGCATTAATTGAATTTAAAACATAATACTTTAATTTCACAGAATGTATAGATACAAGTGAATATATTATATAAATAATGAATTTGACATAAATAAATAATAATAAGAATAAAAATAATGAAACATATGTTGTACTAAAATTAAAAGAAAATGAAAAAAATTGTGTAGTGTGGTGCATAGTGCTGCCTTATCAGAGGATACAGTATTGTACATTATCATAATATAGTGCAAATTTCTAGTGCTTTCTTAAAGAAGAGTTGAGAAAAACAAATCAATTTGGATTTATGGTGTTTTGAAGTCTAGATAATAGATACCCCTAATCCATTGGACTCACCTAAAATTATTTACCTTCTTTAGTTGTTATTCCACATTTTTAATTTAAGCAACATTTATATATTAGTTAAAAATAAAACTATATTTATAAATTAAGTTTAAAATATTTGCAATAACACATAATTTTTTTTGCACATAATAATAATTATAATATTTTTCATAGATCCAATTTGTAATTATTTTTTAACTTTTTCTTAATTTAATTGTTAAAATGTACTCCCTCCATCCCAAAAGACATTGCATACTTTCTATTTTGAGTTGTCCCACAAAAAGTTTGCATAGCTAAAAAAAAAAACTATTTATTAAACTCCACTCTCACAATACACATATAATATTCATAAAAATGTACTTTTTATACATTTTTCTTAAACTGCGTGTCCAAAAGACACCGCAATGTCTTCTGGGACGGAGGGAGTAGATAATTAGATGACTTATTTTCCTTTTTAGTTTTGGATCACCTAAAAGATTGAATTTGTTATGATTGCATATTGTGGAAAGTTTATACTCCTTCTGTCCCATAAATATTTGCACACATTTTTTATTTGGATGTCTCAAAACAAATTTACGCATTTCTAAAAAAAGAAATATCAATTTTCATGCACACTCACATAGCTATACAAATATTTATTCATTTGTCACTACTTTATTAAAAAAAATATTACCTCAGTCCCACAAAAGTTTGCATATTCTCAAAGTAAAAATATTCCATTAAATCTCCACCCTCAAAATCTCTACCTCACAAGCTCCATTCTACACATTCTACTAATTACATTTTTTTTTAAAACTTGTGCCCCAAAAGTATAGCAGACTTTTAGGGGATAGGGGTAGTATATTTTTCTTAAAAAAGTAAAATTCAAAGAGTGTAAATTTGCTTTGACCAAAGGGATTATATGAATTAAAAATTGTGTATTGTAACCTAGAAGAAGTAAAAGGGGGAAAAAGAAAGTGTTTTTCGTCTCCCAAAAAAAAAAAAAGTGAGAAATTGTTTTATATGTACAAACCTTGTAAAATATTTTGATGAGTTATGCTAATATCTTATTTATATTCATTGTATTTTGGAAAATAAATTAAATTCTCACTTTTCTCATTCTTTTCAAAATATTAAAGCTTCATTCTCAAAGTATGATGCATTGGGAAAAGTACAATATGGTTCAAGAAATTGATAAAAATTACATATTGATCCCGTGCAAAGAAGAAAAAAAAACGCTTCCGTGCAAAAAAATTCATACTATCGTGTAAATTTTTTGAATCAATTTATAAATATGATATTTTTTTTGAACCAATACTAATTGAACTGATACATTTCATTTCGAGTACCAAACAGAATCCAAGATTGGTTTTGGGGCTTAACTGCAAGTTTTAATTGCAAGCACCCCCGGCCCAGATTCTATTTGGAGTGTATTTCACTGCTCATTCTCAAGTCTTAAACAAACAGAATAGTATTTATTTATTAATTAATAATATATAAGTTGGTAGATATATAATTAATTTGTTAGGTCTGCAGGCCAATTTGACTAATGTAATATAAATTTCAAATTGAACAACAAATACAGCTGCTCAAATAAGAAGCCAAATTAATTGTCTTTAAAATAAAGGAAGCCAAATTAATTTGATTGTTACAATTCATGACGTAGCATCAATCGGTCAAAAGCCTGATAATTGCTCCCCTAGCTACCACTTAAAGATTAATCACAAAACGTGCTACATATATAGCTTCTAACGTGTTTGATTACACTTTAATTTGCTATAGGATTAATATGCATAATTAAAATTTTCAACGGATAAGCTATAGTATCATTATCTCACAATATTTGAAAAGTTTGTGTATCATGAATCGTATTTAGAATGGGTTTAAAAATTTAAAATTGACCAAGGGGAATAATGCAAATGTTAAAATTTACATTATCACATATGTTATGGGATAATTGATTCAATTAGGAGTAGGTATTGTGAAAATACACTACTACATTTTTTGACTTGTATAACTTTAATTAGAAAGTTCATTAGTAAATGAGCTTTCTAAGTAAAGCTTAGAAAATTCGAAAATATAAAAAAAAAGTCTTAGAAAGCGGTTTTAAACCGCTAAGAATAAATAAATAAATAAAAAATAGCTTGGACAGCGGTTTTGAACCGCTATAAGGCTCAAAGCGGTTAATGACCGCTATGCCCTTATCACTTACACAGCTGTTCATAACCACTATAAGGACCGCACTTGCACAGCGGTTCATAACCGCTATGGGCCGATTATAATCGGGCCCAGAACCCTCCTCCCTTTCTTCTTCTCTCTTTCTCTTCTCTTCTCTCCCCCCCAGCGCCTCCTCCTCCCACGCCGCCCCCCTCGCCGACCGCCTCCCCTCCTCCACCATTTCCGACGTCGCCGCCTCCGTTGGCATCCCAGCCGCCGCCGTCGCCATTCCACCGATCGGATTTTGAAATTTCGTCCCCATTTACTAGGTATGTAATTAATAATTTAATATATATATATATATGATATATATATTTTTTGTATATATATATAGTTATGATATTATTTATATTAATAATATTTTTTTTATCTTTTATATATTTTTAATTATTTATACATTTAGTTGTATATAAAATAAGTAAATATTATTTGCTAGTAAAATATTTACATATGAATAAATATGTGTGTTTTTTAGTATGTTTTATTTTGTTAATTTTATAATTATAAATGTTAGGTATTTATAATTTTAGGTATTTTAATATTAATGTTAGAATTATACAAAATGAGTTATATTTATAATTAATGTTAGGTATTTGTTAATTTTATAATTAATTAATGTTAGGTATTTATAATTTTAGGTATTTTAATATTAATGTTATAATTAAAAAATGAGTTATATTTATAATTAAATGAGTTAGGTTAGAAATTAATTTGTTAGGTTATATAAATTTTAAATTATTAATATATTAGTATATTTGCTAATATATATATAGAATTAGCTAGTAAATAATATTAATTATTATATAAAAATATATATTTATAATTATTGTAAATTATTGATTATTAAATTAATGAATATAAAAATAATGTGTTGTAGTATTTATATATTTTGTAGGTGACAAATTTGAAGAAGAGGGATTAATCATTCCAATCTATTCCCTTTACACTATTACCGTAAGTTCATTTTTTTGTAGTTATAATTATTTAATGTATTAAAAATTGTATGTTATATAAATTTATATATGCGATTATCGATTGATTGAATCCAAATATAGAATGTAGTTGATAGATATATATGTGATGATCGATGTTCGATCAAATATTTGCATGTAGAATATATAGTCGATGTGGAGTTGATTGAATGTAGTTGATGTGGAGTTGGGGAAATTTGTTGGTTGTTTGTTGTAGAATGTGCGTTCCGATTTGATTATTTTATAATTAAATCGGAAATGGATGCACTAGGATCTTGATTAATTGGGGAATATGATAAATCTAAACGAAACTCTGCCAAATTTTTTAAAAAATATTAATTTTTAAATAGAATATATGTAGGATCGTACTATATTGAGTCATATTTATAAAAGAATCTAAACATAAATATTATGTAATATTGTCTTTTCTATAGGCATATCTAGTTCTATATATATGGATCGAAAGTGAGTTCGTGCAGATAGATTATCAGATGAGTATATGAATGGGGTGAAAGAATTTTGTAATCATGCAATCAGATACTGCACCGACAATCGGTACATTCTATGTTCGTGTTGGAAATGTATGAACGGGAAAACGGTTAGTGGTCGGGACAATTTGTTCTATCACTTGATGATTTATGGTATTGATAAATCATATACCGTTTGGACATATCATGGTGAGAGAAGAGATGGATGTAGCTCAAGCAACATAAGAACTGACTTTAGGTTTGTAGACACAATGAATACAGAGAATGTACCGAGTGTTGATACATCTAGTGGCGATGTACCGAGTATTGATATATCTAGTGGGGATGAGGATAATCTGCAAGATCATCCTTATATGTCAGAGAAGTTAAGAGATGATGCTGGATTACCTCTTTGGCCCGGATGTGAGAAGGCAACAAAACTTTCAGCTGTATTGATATTGTTCAATCTAAAAGCAGCTCACCAATTGACTGATGTGTGCTTCACCGACTTGTTGGAAGCAGTTAGTGATCTTTTGCCCGATGAGAATGTACTGCCTAAGAGAGCATATGATGCTAAGCAAATGCTCAAGTCCATCGGGCTAAAACATTAGAAAATTCATGCTTGCCCCGGTGATTGTATCTTATTTCAGAAGGAGTATGCAGGTCTCGATGTGTGTCCCAAGTGTGGGCGGAAGCGATATACGAAAAACCAATCTCCTGCGAAAGTGATGTGGTATTTCCCAATAATACCAAGATTTAGGAGAATGTACAGTAGCACGGTGGATGCTAGAAATTTGACTTGGCATCATGATGATAGAATCAAGGATGGATTGCTAAGACATCCTGCTGATTCACCACAGTGGAAGGCATTCGTTGTGAGGTATCCAGAATTCAGCAACGAGCCACGACACTTGCGTCTTGCACTCTCCACAGACGGAATGAATCCCTTTTGGTATTCAAAGTACCAACCACAGTACATGGCCAGTGATTCTGATGGTTTATAATCTTTCACCATCTTTGTGCATGAAGCGTACTTATATGATGTTATCTATGTTGATATCAGGACCCAAACAACCTGGTAATGACATAGATGTATATCTAGCTCCTTTGATAGAAGACTTGAAGCTGATGTGGGATGAGGGTGTCGATGTGTATGATGCTTGTAGAAATGAGAGTTTCAAGTTGAAGGCCATGTTGTTTGGAACAATCAATGACTTTCCCGCTTATGGGAATCTATCTGGATATAGTGTGAAGGGAGGCGATGCATGTCCTTGTTGTACCACCAACACTGATCACATTCGATTGAGTTATTGTAAGAAGTCTGTCTATATGGGACACAGGAGGTGGTTGGACAGATCACATAAGTACAGAAGAATGACTGTTGAATTTAATGGCAAAGTTGAGGGTCGTGAAGCACCACGTTTGTTGTCAGGTTCAGATGTGTTGAGTGAGATGAAGAAGGTCGACACACAGTACGGGAAACGATTTGCAAAGAGTGTCCCCACTAGTGGTTGGAAGAAAGAATCAATTTTCTTTCAACTGCCCTATTGGAAAGAGTTGTATGTTACACACTTCATTGATCTTATGCACACTCAGAAGAACGTTTGTGCCAGCTTGCTCAATACTCTATTAGGTGATAAGTAGTCCAAGGATGGTTACAATGCAAGGATGGATATGCTTGAAATGGGAATAAGACAAGAATTGGCACCTCAGAGACGTGAAGATGGACGAGCACCAGACCTACCTCCTACTGCACACACATTGTCCAAGAATGAGAGAAAAGTGTTTCTTCAGACACTTAAGGATGTGAGAGTACCAGAGGGATATTCGTCCAACATACAGAGGCTTCTATCAGATGATGGCAGGAGACTGATGAATATGAAATCGCATGACTATCATGTAATAATGGAGAACTTCTTACCAATTTCCATTCGTTCTATTTTGCCTGAAAATGTGTGCATAACCATAACAAAGTTGTGTTGGTTCTTCAAGGCAATGAGTAGCAAAGTCATTGATCCTGGACTTTTGAGTGGCTTTCAGAAACAGATTGTGGGGACACTTTGTGAGCTTGAAATGTATTTTCCTCCATCATTCTTTGATATAATGGTTCACTTAACCATTCATTTGTTTCATGAGATAAGAATGTGTGGTCCTGCCCGTATGCGATGGATGTATGATGTGGAAAGATACATGAAAGTACTGAAAGGATATGTGAAGAACATGTATCGGCCAGAGGGATGCATTGCAGAACGCTACTTAGTAGAAGAAGCAGTCGAGTATTGGTCCGAGTTTATACCGAATGTCGATGAAATTAGACTTACAATTACTCGACACACCAACAGGACTGAACGTGACGGTGTTACCGGTGGTGAACCGGTAAATGTTAGCATTGAGGAACTAACACGGATTCACATATACGTACTTCACAACACGGTTGACGTGCTTCCTTTTATTGATCTTCACATGCAAGTACTTTCTGAGACATTTCCCTTCAGAGATAGATCGTGGATCGAAGCTGAGCATAACCGGACATTTGTTAACTGGTTCATGGATCATGTTACAAAGTGTCTGTCAAGGGATAAGGAATCTGTGAAAGATAGAGTTAAGTGGTTGTCCAGAATGCCTGATAGACATGTGTATTCATATAAGTGTTATCTTATTAATGGATATACATTTTATACCAGAGATCATGATGCCGCGAGTACAATGCAGAATAGTGGGGTGTCTATCAAAGCAAATATAGGGGATCAGTCGATTACTACTTATTTTGGACAGATTGTCAATATTTGGGTACTCGACTATGTTGGTCACCGTGAACCCATTTTCGATTGTAGTTGGGTGAGGATTCCTAACGGGGTCCGAGTTGATAATTTTGGGTTCATACGTGTTGATTTGAAAAATGTGGGATACAAGGATGACTATTATATAATGGCATGTCAAACTCAACAAGTTTTCTATGTCCCCGACCCAGTTAACAAGAAATGGTCGATTGTGGTTTTATCGAACAAGTTTAGTGATAGTTACCAGATCAGCAACCACGTCGATGAAGATGTTGACACAATTGATAGCTGAGGCCAGTAAGAAGCCACAAATACTGCAAAAGGCTGGGAATATGGCGAAGAATTTCCGGGCTCAGTTGAGAAAATTAACTAAAGACTCTGTGACTGATACCTACTCCTCTACGCCTCCAACGGATTTCCTTGGTAATCCTATGGTAGCCCCATATTGGGAAGAATTCGTTCGATTGTTGATGGCTGAAGATTTTAAGGTAAAAATAATCAATATCAGTTTATTTATTTATAATGCACGATATTAATTTATTTAATGTATTTCTATGACAATTTAGGCAAGAAGTCGGAGAAATACGGAGTATGCCAGAGGGATGGAGGTGCGATATCGGGGGTCCTCCAAAGGTTATGCACGTATAAGAGAAGAAATGGTGAGTCGATTACTACTTGATGTTATTACTATTTATATCTAACACAAAAACACATTTCGTCACTACTGCAGAAGGAAGAAAAGAGGAGGGCTGGGGAGACTGACCCTTTCATTAACCGATTCGATGTTTTTAAGACTAGCCGACAGACTCCAGATGGAAGAATTCCAGATCCTCGTGCACAACAAATTGTGGAACAAGGGGTAATTATATATTTCCCGCTTATTGTTTTTTTTGAATTACAAACTATATTATATTATTTGACACAAATTATATACTTCAGGAGCGTCTATCTCAAAACATGACGCCCGATGATCTCTGTATGATTGGTCCCGATGATCTACTTGCTCGGGCTTATGGTCGTCAGGAGCATCCCGGCCGCATGCGCAACACAGGCTTTGGGATGACGAAGACAACATTGACGACTCGGAGTGAAGTTTCTCTACTTGCACAACAGGTTGCTTCACTGGCTAGATGGGTAGAGATGTTATCTCAACAACATAATCAAGGGCCGTCGTCGAGTACTGGAGCAAGCCATCAGGACAGTTGTCCGACGATGTATTCTGCTGATGCGCCTTCTCCACCTCAAAACATCTCCCAGGTATTTTGTTGTTTGTTTGTTGTATATTGGTTGTGGAGTTTGAGAAAGTTGTTTGTTTGTTGTAGTTGATGTGGATGAATATGATTTGGTTGTTTATTGAAGTTGATGTGGATGATATGATTTGGTTGTTTGATGTAGTTGATTAATTGGGAGTTTGATAAAATATAAATGAAATTCTGTCAAAATTTTTAAAAAATATTGATTAATGTATATTTTTATGGGAACAGACACCGACCATGTGCTATTTATATTTGGAGAATCCTACACGATTGGTGGCCACAGGGACATTACTCAGTAGGTCCAGCGGAGTGATTCATGGTTGCCCTCTCACTCCTGGTTTTGAGAGGGTCACTGTTGAGTTGGCTGTTCGCAAAGAGGAGAATTCCCCAGTGCCTCGACCAAATGATGAGGCGACCACTGTCGGGACGGCGATTGGCAACTTTTTAGAATGGCCTAGTCACTTGGTCTCATTAACTAAAAAGGTAAAATATATGTTATTAAATTTTCTCTCATTTTTATTAAACTAACCAATTACAAATTGATTGTAGAAAATTCGGTCTCCCAAAAAGACAAAGGAGCCGCGTGCTACAATGTCTATTCAGAGGGAAGGACCGAGTGGGCCTCCTCCTGCAGCGCCCACACAATCACGACTGGGTTATCCTATGCAAGGAGACTTCAATCACAGCGACGATCTAATGTCTAGGGTGCACAAGCTGGTATCGTCCCCCACTTTTGCTCCTGTTGTAGTTTCTTTTAATTCTTATTTTCATACACTTGGTTGGGAAGACTTTATCCGTGTGAATCATGTCATGGAAGTACTCAACAATCAGTGGTTGAGCGAGACTACTATTGCTTTTTATCTCAGGTATGTGTTTATTGATTTTTCATATTTAATTCTTCTAGAGGTTTAATTTTCTTTATTTAAATATTAATATGAGTATTTTCATTAATTAAAGATATTTGGGGGAGGTATATCTATCAAGAGATTATGAGGCATCATTGGAGTATTCTTTCATCTCCCCCCAAGTGACTGCCTGCATTGGTAATGACAATGCCCACGATAAGGAGTTGTTTGTGCTACATATGGAAAGATATTCTATTAGAGGCCATCTCATTTTTTGGCCTACATATGTGGGGTGAGTACATACAACAAACATGTCATCAACATATTTATTAATATAAACATGCAAATGAAATATACTTTTAATATTTTTATTAAAATGCAGGGCACATTGGTTGTTGGTCGCCGTCAATATGAGATCACTTGAGGTATATTTTATGGATCCAACTCCAAATGGAGTGCATTCTGATCAACCTGAACTTGTGACATTTATGGACTGGTATGTGTTTATTAATTATTTTAATATCATTAAATCATTTTATTTTTAGAATTATATATGTATATGTAATTTATTTTTATTTTTTAATTATAATAATAACAGTGTGATGAGGATTTATCGGACTCGCCTTCCGCCCGAACCATCAAGAACTTTTAGTACCGTTATGTGGAACAATATTAAGGTATATATACTTTAATTGAAAAAATCTATACTTATTCATGTATTAACTATAATTATTAATCAACAGGTGCCGAAACAACAAGATAGTTTTAGCTGCGCCACTTTTGTATGTCATTATATTGAAGATATAATGATGACTTCTCAAACGACGGTTCCAAACGACGTAAGTAGCTAGTTGGGGCAATTTATTAATTTAAATACACACACACACACACACACATATATATATATATATATATATATATATATTTCTAATTACATTTTTAATTTTTCAGTTTGTCAATCAACGTCCGCTTCATTCGTACTGGAAGGAATAGACTCAAGAAATTCAAATTAGATTGGATTGAGTATTTGTATAATAGGTTTTTACGTTATCTAGTATGAATTTTGGTTCGACGATATGTAACTTTTATTTAATTTATGATGATACATTTAATTAGTTATAATTACTTAATGTTTTATTAATTGGTTTATTTTAAGTATTTTATTTTTGTGAATTTTTATTATTGTATAAATTAATTAAATAGAATTTGTAATATAAAATATAAAATATATAATATAAAATATATAGATTATATATTTTATAAAATATATAATATAAAATATATATAAAATGAAATATATTAATTACAGAAAAAAAAGGCCTTGGATAGCAGTTTGAAACCGCTGTCTAAGAATAAAAAAAATCGGATATGAGCTTAGAAAGAGGTTTGTCAGCTCTCCAAACCTTTTTTTTATAGTAGTGATAGTTCATGTTAAGCTTATCATGAAATTATTTTAAAGTATCAAATATTTGATCAAGTGTATCAAAATATTCATCAGTTGTATTAAAAGCTGAGGTCAATATAGAATTCAATTGACCTCAGCAATTTGATACACCCTGATGAGATTTTTGATACACCTGATTAAATGTTTGATATTTTAAAATTGGTTCATGATAAGTTATTTGAATTTTAAAAAAATGGAATTCCATGTACTCGATTAATTAATAGAAAAATAAATCAATTACACTTTTTAAAATTAAAGTGTAATTAAAATAATGCTATACTTTTTTCATGGTTTTTCCTTTAAATAATGTATTTAGAGTATCAAACACCCACAAAAAAAATAAAATGAAAAATATCGGCATGATGCTTTAGTAATATATAGGGTGCGTGCGGCTATAACACACTTTACACTCATTCCATTATTTTGATTTCGCTTATTATATTAATACACACACTCGAATAGTCAATTATACCCCTAACTAATATTATAGCAACCATACACTCAAGTTTCTTTAATTAAAAAAAAAAAAAAAAACCTCAACCCCCAGTCCTACCAAATTAAAACCCACCCAACCTCAAACCCTATACAAAACACACCCAAACACAATACATGCTAGAAATGGAAAGTTCTTCACAAATATCTAATGCAGATGAAGTTGCCAGCATTACACTTGGTGGATAATTTCTCAGTACAATTATCACATATTCACATTACTCTATTGCTTCAATTTCATATCTGAATGTTTGAATACTTTTTTTATGAAAATATATATATTGATATGATTATGTTCATATTTGATGTGTCTTAAACATTGTTGCTAGAATTTGTTAATGAGAAACTTTGTGGTTGTAATTAGCTTGTGATTCTACCAAACAATAACAAGATTAAAATTGTTCTTGAGTTGTAATATAGAGAGAGAAAGTTGTGAGATAGAGAGAGAAAGTGTAGTTTGTATTATGAGAACTTAGCGAGAGAAAATACAAGGAGGAGACCTATTTATAAGTATGCATGTGGTGAGGTGGCATCTTGTGAGCCTACTTGACTTTAGGTGCTGACAAGTGTCCTTGACACTTGTCCTTACTCACTATTATTCTACCTGTGCAATGCTTCGTCCTACTACATTACTACTTGCTTCTTACACAATTGGGGTCTGTGCCTTGGACCTAGGCGAGCTTCATTGCCTTATGTCATTTTGGTTGGAGCAATGCGGAGGTGGACTTCGACTTGATCTTCCTAGATAAGGGCGAGCTACCCTCAAATGGGCGAGCTTCTCTCTCTTGGGTTTAGTCAGCCATTTGACTTGGTTGTAGTGCATCTTGGGCGAGCTTCCTTCATCTCTAGGAGAGTTTCTCTGAATTGACTCTGGTCAAAGCTGGAAACGTACCTCCGAAGTATGTCAGCGACCTTCTTAGCATTGGCCAATTAATCTCGCGATTAACCTCGAATAGTTCGCCTATCAACATTTGCCCCCCAGCTTGTCCACATCATGATATTTCTAATGTGTGAGCGACCTGATTTGTTTCTGTGGATGAGAGCTCGAGTGTTGGCGAACTACCTCTTGGTTTGGTGTCGAGCGTCTTGGCGAGCTATGGTATGGAGGTGGGCGTGCTGACGTGGTGCGAAGATCGAGGCATCGTGCACACCTTTTTAGGTCTCATTTCCTGCGCCCATCATGGTGCTATTTTCAAATTTTTGCACACAGGTCCTCGAACTTCTTGAATATTATAGCTCGCCCCGACGTTTATAAATATGAGAAATTGATTTCATTTCTCACTTTTGCATTCCCGATTTTCTGAGCATTTCTCCGGCGATTAAGTTCCTTGCGTCTGACGGATTTTAAAGGGTTTTCCAAGGTAGAACACTATTTCTTCTTCCTTCTTTTCTTTCTTTTGCAGATTCTCCCTTGTTCTTTTCCATTTTCGTCGGATTTCTGGTGACTTTTAGTATCTCTGGTGAACCTCTGAATTTTCTGGTTATCTCTTTGAATTTTTCGCTGACCGTGAACATAAACTCCGAACGTTCCAAGACATTATAATTAAACTTCGTCTCAAATAATTTAAACATGTCTAACCAATCCTCAAGCCAAACAATTTCGAACCATAACCCTAAAAAGCGACCTATAACCGAGAATGCCCCCATCTCTCAAATAACCCCAATTTTGATCGAATCGGGTTCCGGGGTGAGCTCAGTAGCTCGCCCAGATACTGGCGAGTTCTCGGGCGAGGTTCATCCTGATTCCGGGGAAAAGGCCACCAACTCTGGGGGTGGTGAAGAAACGGGACTTCGCGAGCTTTGGAAGGACTTCGCTCGGGCTACAGATGAAGCCATTGCTCAAGATGAGGCTGAGGTCGCTGAGACTCAGGAGGAGGTCGCCGAGTCTGGCGATCAAGCGAGTGAACTTGTCCGCGAGCTGGAGGAGGATGACGATGATGATGAAGAGGCGGAGACTACTTACGAGTATCTTCGCTCAATCAATTTTCCATTTCCCCAACTCCCGGAGCACCAGATCCCCGACGATGTGGTTCACGTGTTCGATTGGGAGGAGTACATCGTCGAATACGTGGCGAGCTTCCCTTTACCTGGGCGAACTACTCGGGCTGCCGATGGCCAGCCCGACTATAAGGCGAATGAGGTCCAGAGCATCATCAACGAATATGCTCTTTCCCAACTTCACGATAAATATTGAATCCCCCTCGATATTTTCTTGTATGCTCCAGAAAAGAACGAGCGAGCTGATATGCCTCCGGCCGGGTTGACCGCCATCAATGTACATACCCTCGAGGCCGGGCTTACGTTGTCTTTGCACCCGATTATCAGCCAGTTCCTCCTAGACAACAACCTTTCCATCACTCAGCTCACTCCAAACGCCTGGAGCAATCTACAGGCGACCTTGTCCATCTTTGGGCTGGAGGGATACGAGAACCGACTAACCCCGGTGGAAATTAATGAACTATTCACCGTGACCCGGCAAGCAAAGGACGGCAAGGGATATTACTATCTCAAAGCTCACCAGGGAGAGAAGTTCTTAGGAACAGTTCATCTTCATGGGCGGAGATTGGCGAGCTTCCACCAATTACTCAGGACGGGGAGGACATATTTTCTCTCCCAAGGAATACAGAGAAGCTAGCAGTAGGTCGCCCATTTCGGTGTGTGTGGGTCGAATTAGATTTACTAATCCAATTTCTCTTTTCTTGTAGGTTTGAAGTGCCACAAATCTAGCTAGGGAAAGCCTGAAGTGTCGACTGAGTTGGACTTCGTGCGAGCTGTGTGTTATTTGAGGAGTGAGGAAGACCGGGACGTCGCCCACTTGTGCAAGCAACACTTCCTCAGACTCGTCGGGGTCCTAACGTCGCTGCATCATTTTGTTGTTCGAGGTCCTGAACTTCCAGGTTGACAACTTACTGAAGTTCGGCGGTCAATTAGGGTAGCTTGCCTGGATGCTAACTTAATTCTTTCGATCTCTGCAGGTGGTGACACAGTATTATTCCCACCCATCGAAGTTCCTGAGGCTTATCATATTTTAGCTCGTCGCTCCGCAATGGGTCCACCTCGCCCCAACAAGCTAGGTTTGCCTTCGACGCTTGCGCTAGAGGTGAGCTAGAAAGTAGAGGTCACCTCGAAGAAGGGCGATGCTGGAGGCTCCGGAAGTCAGAAGGGGCCGACCAATGCTCCGGCAAAGACCCCCGCTCCCACCAAGATGTCATAGGTCACCAGGACCAATAGGGGAGGTGGCCGAACTGTGGCCACGCCTGAGTGAGCTCCTCAGCATCAGAAACGAGGCCTCCATCGAGGTGATGGATCCAAGGTGGGAGAGGAAGACGCTCAAGGTCGCAAGAGGACAAAATTCGCCTTTCAGGATGAGGAATCTGATCAAGCTGGGCGAGCTGGGACAAGATCGGGCCAAGGTGGATCCGCTCAATCCACTGCTCCATTGCCACTCTCCCCCACACCAAGGTCGCCGCTGTCCCAATTGCCATTCGGGGTCCAGGTGGTGGATGACACAATCTTGGGTTGGGACCCCATCCGAGTCCAGTAAGTAGCTCGCCAACCTGGTTTTACTTTGTGTTCTTTTTCATGTTTATCCCTTTTGACTCAAGTGTTTTGACCTCGCAGCTATGCCTCCATCGCCTTTCCTCATAGGCATGAGGCTCTTCACTCCAATGAGCGATCTCGCTCTCTCACCTCCATGTGCAACCTTCCCGGAGGTCTCGCTCAGCATACTGTGAGCGAGGTGCCGAGGTATTGGTCGACCCCTCAGTTGGCGACCTTAGAAAGACAGTCCCTGATAGAGAATGCCCGGCTCTCCATGCATTATGCAAGTGGGCTATTGCTCGCCAACCGAAGGGTGATTGATCAGACGACCTAACATGAGGAAGATCACCAAGAGAAGAATGTGGCCTACATTAGGATGGCTGAGGCTTTGGATAAGGAAAAGAGGTCAGTTGAGGTCGCCGAGGAAAAGACGACTGCATCCCTGGCGACTGAGCGAAGTGCCCTCGAGCAACTCAGCGAACTCCAACATAAATTCGCTGAGATTCAGAAGAATGTGGACGCTCTAATCAAGAAGAAGGAGGAAGAGTTCGCTGAGAAGCTCGCAAGTAAGGAGGGCGAGCTTACGGTCGCAAAGAGGGAGCTGGAACTGGAGTAGGGCTTACACAAGAGCACTGAGGGGGAGTGCACGAGGTTGAGGGAAGAACTTTCGGCCAAGATAAATGAGGTCTCCGAGTTGCGAAATGATGTCACCTCCCCAGTGAGCTTGGACTCCTTGATAGCTGGGGCCTCTGACAAAGGATTCGTCCAATGTTATGTAAAGGTGATCAAGTCTATTTGGTGGGCACGAGTTCACAAGGATGATGAGATAGAGGCTGTGGTGCGCGACTTCAAGGATTGCCTTGACAAAGCCAAGTTTGCTGATGGGACTGAGCTAGACATTGGCGACCTAGCTCAACTTGGGGTCCACCTCGACTTCGTTCCGGTGCGCTTCAATATTATCCAAACCGTTCTGGTCCCTGAAGTCAACATCGCTGAGGAGGAGCACGCCGAGGGGGAAGAGCGAACTCCCCCCACCGTCGAGCAGCTGCAGGAGGCATGTGGGGATCTCATGTTTGATACTAGTGTGTTGGACACTAGTGGCCTTACTGGGAATATCACCGAACTACCAAGACTCTCTCCTCCAGCTGGCCAAGTTGTTGGTGGTGAGGTCGCCCATGAGGTCGCTCACACTGAGGGCCCTACTGATGCCTCTGCCACGCCTATTTCTGATGCTCCCGCAGCTCCCGAGACTTAGGGCTTTTTACTTTTCTTAGCTTAGCTTGTTTTTGTTTCCTTTGTTATGTAGGAGTAGCTCGCCAGGCTTATATAGCTCGCCTAGAAGGAACTTTTTTTGTAGTTTAAAGATGGCTAGCTAGTTGGCCTTTGTAACTAGCACCACTTCATATACTTAGAAAATTTTCTAAGTATTTTTTTGTTATGAACCTTGAACTTCTTAATCCAACTTGTCCTACTTTACTTTCTCGCACGTTATATCTTTTATTAGCTCTGTTGAGCAATTTTACTAACAATAATATTATGTGGCTGATCAATCTATATAAATCACTCAAACAACAATTAAAAGATGATAATTGGATTTGTAATATGAATTAGGAATAGAAATATAGAGAGAGAAATATTGAAAGTGGGTTTCTTGTATTAGGAAATTCATATCCTTACAAATGAGGTGTTTTCACCTATTTATACTCTCTTATTAGTGAGGTGGCATGTTTTTAGGCCACATAGCCTCTGATGGTGACAAGTGTCCTCCACTTGTCACCACCTTAATGACTTGCCCCACTAACTCTAACCTTAACGACCTATGCCTTCCTCCTAGGTTCTCTGGACATCTTGTGTCTTCATTCCTGAGAGAAGGGCGATCATCCGGGCGAGCAACATAGCGAGCAGGTGGGCGAGCACCTTTGGGTTGGCCTTATGGCTTGATGCCTCGTCACTACTGAGTTTGGCGAAGAACTTGGCGAGCATCTGGGCAAGCAGCTTGGTCTCAGCCTTATGGATTTGTTACTTCTCCATCCCTGAGCCAGACGAGCAAGCTGGCGAGCAAGGTGACGAGCAAGGTGGCGAGCAACTCGGGTGTGGCCGCGTGGGCTTGTTGCCTTGCCATCCCTGAGCCAGGCGGTCAAGCTGGCGAGCAAGGTGGCGAGCAACTCGGGTGTGGCCATGTGGGCTTGTTGCCTTGCCATCCCTGAGCCAGGCGAGCAGGGTGGCGAGCAACTTACCTTTCAGCTTGCTTTCTCTTTAACTATTCTTCAAATATTAAGCTTAACTCCTTTTATCAACATTTGCCCCTCAGTATATGCTTTGATTTGGTTTCTCTTTATCAAAGTATATGCTGGAATTGATTCAGCATGCTGGCGAGCAATTAGGCGAGCAGCTTGGCGAGCAGCATGGTGCTCGACTAGGTGCTCGGCCTTCATGCTCGTCCTATCCTTTGACAACCGAAGTGACATTTCTGGAAAACGAGGCGTCCCCTCGTTTGGTGTGCCAATCAGTCATATAAAAAGGCGCGCTCTTTAAAACTTTTCAAATACTTTTGCAAAATGGTCCCTGAGCTTTTTCCTTCATTTTCCTTTAACCCTAATGTATAAATAGGGTTTTTCCACCACTGTTCATCTTCTTCTTCAATTGTCCATTCTTCGGAAATTTCTGGCGGCTCAAGCTCTTTCCCGATTTTTTCGGCGATCTTCTTATTTTCACAATTCTGGCGAACAGTTTTGAAGTTTGAATCGAAGGCAGTTTCTCAATCCTTTTTTTCTTATTTCCCCCTTTGTAGTATCCTCTTTTATTCCTTATGTGGTTTTTGTTCGTCGAATTTTTCTTTTTTGGACAAACTTTGAACGGAATCAAGGCGGCGGTGTCCTTAATACAATAGTTAGCACATTCCTAGGGCCAAATTCCTCTTTTCTCTTCTTTTCTCAAACATGTCATCGTCTTCAAGCCGTACCATTTCTCACCGGAACCCGGGCAAACAACCCATGGAGGAGAGTGGTCCGATCGCCGGTCTCTCATCGGTTCATCTTGCGGGCTCTGATCCCAAGGTTGTGGAGATGGATCATCCATTGGAGGAGGGAGGCGAGCAGATCGGTGAGCAGATGAGCGAGCAGCCGGGCGAGCAGGTAGTCGAGCAGCCCACTGCTCGCCCCTATGGTGATGACCAAAAGGATGTGGAAGTACTCTCCAGCAGTGATGATAGTGATGACTCTATCACCGAATAGTTCGAGTCTGTTGGCTTCCCAAAACCTCATATGTCTGAGAGGTCCATCCCTTAAGGTGTCGAGCGAGATTTCGATTGGAGAGCCTACTACGAGTGATACACCGCTGACTTTCCTACTCTGCCTCGATAATATCGAGAGATTGAAAAGGGTGACCGCACCAATTATAAGGCGAACACTGTAGTGAGTGTTATCGATGAGGATGACCTTGACAGCATCCGTAGGGAGTATCACATTCCTTGTGATGTGACGATGTACGCTCCTCGGGAGAAGGAAAGAACTGATTGTCCTCCGGAAGGTTTAACAGCAATTAACATACGTACTCTGGCCGCCGGTGTGACATTACCTCTTCATCCATTCATCGGTCGTTTCTTAGAGACAACGGGTTTGGCAATCACACAGCTTACACCCAATGCCTGGACATACCTAATATCGATGTGTACAGTCTTTTCCCTGGAGAAGTACAAAGATCGCTTGACTCCGCAGGAGTTGAACTATACACTCTGTCTCAGTAAGTGTTCTGAAGAGGGTCAAGGTTACTACTACTTGAAGGCCCGCAGCGATATGAAGATCCTTGAGGGACTGCCCAACAAGGTGAAGGACTGGAAAGACCAGTTCTTTTTCATTGGTGGAGATTGGCGTGCTCCGGACAACAATGAGGGACTCGGGGGACGCATTATGTCCCCAACTGAGTTTGGCGAGTTACAGCGTAGGACTTGTTTGCACTTTCAATACTGTTTTTGTTATTGTATCTAATGTCTTGTTCTTTGTGTTGCAGGTTTGATTCCTCAGCGTTGGAAGAAGACGAGCTTGTCTGAGGAATTCAAGTTTACTTGCATTCTCGTCTGTCAAACGGAATAAGAAAGACAGGACATTCAAGTACCTGAACATGCCTAGATGCCGCATTGCTTCGGGGTTGATTACCACTCCTCACCACTTACGAGCTCAGGTTGCTCGTCCTACTGGTATGATTGTTACATCTTAGAACTTTGACATGTATTTTGAAAAATTTTCTAACTCTTTTTATGTTCCCTGGTGTTTGTAGCTGTAGAGGTCACTATCGCCATCCCTCCATCCTTCTGAATCTTTAATCAGAGATTTGGGATAGCACGAACCAAGAGAGACCCCCCATCTATTGTGTTAGCTGCTCAACAGGCAGCCAAGGCGAAGAAAGGGACGGGTTCCGGTCCCAGCACCCGATCAGCTGCTCCCCCACGAGCTACCCGACCCTCCTCTAGCTGGGCTCGGATGCTGGCCAACTTAGCACGAAGGCCATCAGCTTCGGCTTGGGCTCGTTCAGCACTTGCAATCGCGGACTGTTCAGCATCCAATGAGGCTTTGACCTTAGCCTCCAAGGTCACCGCCTTCTTCTTGGCCTCGTCCATTTCCTTCCTCAAGGTGTCATTCAACACCGCATACTACTTCTCCAAAATCATGGCCTGCTCGATGGCGTGCTGAGCAGTGATAGGAGCACCACTCGAATGATGCATGGCCGTGCGGATGTTGTCGGTTAATGACTGGCGCTGAATGGTAGCATCCTGAGGTTGGGTCCAGTGGCGGATGGCAGACTCAACGGCTCCCCGAAATGAACCTTTAAGTTCGTTAAGAGTCTTAGGAGGCCGAGCGAGAGTGAACTAATGAACTACGGGGCTCCGATGTTGGTAACGGGAAGGATCATACCTGCATAGGAAGTTCATACAAGATAACTTAGAAAAACTTTCAAAGAAAAATTTTCGAGTACAAATGTGTTAAGAGAGTTTGAAAATCATACCCTGCCGCCCGGTCCTGGTCCCGTCCAAGGATGGAGATGTCCGACTACTGCCCGACAGAGCGGATGGGTGAGGGGGCAATCAAAGTGCCAACGAAGATTGGGAGTGTGGGCTCTGGGACCTCAACCCGACCCGAGCCTCCTGAGCCTGAAGCTCTCGTGGTCCTCGCCCTCTTGGCGGCATCACCTTCACTCTCGAGGCGCAAACCATTGCCCCGCTGTAAGCGACGGCTACCGCCCAAATTGTTGAGCAATTTTACTAATAATAATATTATGTGGCTGATCAATCTATATAAATCACTCAAACAACAATTAAAAGATGATAATTGGATTTGTAATATGAATTAAGAATAGAAATATAAAGAGAGAAATATTGAAAGTGGGTTTCTTGTATTAGGAAATTCAAATCCTTACAAATGAGGTGTTTTCACCTATTTATACTCTCTTATTAGTGAGGTGGCATGTTTTTTGGCCACATAGTCTCTGATGGTGACAAGTGTCCTGCACTTGTCACCACCTTAATGACTTGCCCCACTAACTCTAACCTTAACGACCTATGCCTTCCTCCTAAGTTCTCTGGACATCTTGTGTCTTCATTCCTGAGAGAAGGGCGATCATCCGGGCGAGCAACATAGCGAACAGGTGGGCGAGCACCTTTGGCTTGGCCTTATGGCTTGATGCCTCGTCACTAATGAGTTTGGCGAACAACTTGGCGAGCATCTGGGTGAGCAGTGGGGCGAGCAGCTTGGTCTCAGCCTTACGGATTTATTGCTTCGCCATCCCTGAGCCAGGCGAGCAAGGTGACGAGCAAGGTGGCGAACAACTCGGGTGTGGCCGCGTGGGCTTTTTGCCTTGCCATCCCTGAGCCAGGTAGGCAAGGTGGCGAGCAATTCGGGTGTGGCCATGTGGGCTTGTTGCCTTGCCATCCCTGAGCCAGGCGAGCAAGCTGGCGAGCAGGGTGGCGAGCAACTTATCTTTCAGATTGCTTTCTCTTTAACTATTCTTCAAATATTAAGCTTAACTCCTTTTATCAACAAGCTCATTTTTATACTCTTAGTACTTACTTGTTCGTCTTATTCCTCTTCGGGAAGCGAATCATCCGTTTTACGTCGCTTTGGACTCCGAATTGTACTTTTCTTATTTAGTACGTGTTCTTCGTCTTGCACCACTTTGGGTTGCGAATTGCTCGTCTTAAACCATTTTAGGTAGCGAGTTGTACTATTTTCAATTCATTTGGGCGATCGGGTTTCAAGAACCTTGCCTTAGTCGTTTTTTATCGTCCTTTTTTGTGAATTTTTCTAACTTAGGGCAGTAGGTGCTTAGTGATCCTTTAAGAACGACACCTTCGCTAACCTTGGGCACTTTGGCCTTTGCCTTGAGCTTTTAGATTATAACGTTTGTGACCTTTGTCCTTATATAATACGAAGCTCCGAACAGTTGATATTCTTGAAAAATTCTAACTTTATATAGTAACGTAATTTACACTGGTTGCCATCAACATTTTTGATGCGAACCTTCGACTAGTCTATTACAAAATTATGTTCCACCTTCTTTTACTGGTAAAATTTCTTTAGATGCGCTGCGCTCCACGTATATGATGAAGCTTTCCCTTCCATGCCTTCGAGGTAATACGTCCCGTTTGCCCAAGCTGCAGTAACTCGGAATGGTCCATCCGAATTTGGTCTGAAAACACCCGGTGGGGTTGCTTGCTTCCTTCTTAGTACCAACTCCCCCACTTTGAACCTTCGGTCTCGAACCTGGGAATTGTAGTACTTCTCCGCTCTTTGTTTGTAGGTGTCATTCTTCAATTCCGATGAAACTCTAGTCTCTTCAAGTAGGTCTTTCTCTACTGCTAAGGCTTCATCGTTTTCCTTCTCTTCATATCCAACCACCTTCCAAGTCTTGTTCTGAACCTCCACTGGTACAACTGCTTCTGTTCCGAAGGCTAAGGCAAACGGTGTTTCCCTGGTACTTGCTCGGTACTACGTTCTGTATGACCATAGAACCTCTGGAAGTTCATCCGCCCAACTTCCTTTTTTATGTTCGAAGCGGATCTTCAGCACATGTTTCAAAATTTTATTCACTGCTTCTATCTGGCCGTTCACCTGTGGATGGTACGGAGTTGAGTAGTGTTTCTTGATATTCCACGAACTGTAGAATTTTCTCAACTTCTGACCGTCGAACTGTCTACCGTTATCCGTCACTATTGACTGCGGAAGTCCAAATCGACATATCAGATTTTCCAGATAAAACTGATCATCCTCTCCTGCGTCACTGTTGTAAGTGCCTCAGCTTCAGCCCACTCAGTGTAATAATCCACTGCTACTACAGCGAACTTTACACTGCCTCTGCTAGGTGGGAATGAACCGATCAAGTCAATACCCCATTTTGCGAAAGGCTATGGGCTGAACACCGATTTAAGTTGAGTAGTAGGGGAGTGAATATTAGGTGCAAATAGCTGGCACTTTCGGCACCTTCGGGCGAAGCTGATGGCATCTTTTCTGAGAGTGGGCCAGTAATACCCTTGTCTGATTGTCTTATATGCCAAAGCTTGCCCCCCAGCGTGACTTCCACAAATTCCTTGGTGGATTTCTTCTAACACCTCGAACCCTTGCTTTTCAGACAAGCATTTGAGTAGGGGTAGAGAGAATCCACGTTTATAGAGTTGGCCATCTATCAACACGTATCTAGCAGCTTGCTTCACTAGCCGGCTAGCTTCTCATGCATCTTCCGGGACTGATCCGTCCTTCAGGTATTTTTCGATCGGAGTGCGCCAATCTTCATTGTCTTCCTGCCCCCCACTCGAAGTCTGGTTTACTTTGTAATCAGACGTTGAGTGTTCCTTTAGCTTGGTGACGATGACCTTTGTTAGCTCTGCTTCGCTATTACTGGTTGCTAGTCGGGCTAGTGCATCAGTTTGTGTATTTTCCAGCCTTGGGATCTGCTCGATGTAAACTTGTTTAAACATCAAGATCAGATGTGCTACTATCTTCTGGTACATCATCATCTGCTGGTCCTTTGCTTCATATTCTCCCCGGACTTGGGATATTATTAGCTGGGAATCTCTAAAAATCTGAAGATTGGTCGCCCCCACAGCTAATGATAACCTAAGTCCGGCTATCAGCGCCTCGTACTCTGCTTCGTTGTTTGTGGCTCTAAAGTCAAACCGGATCGCTGAGGTGAAGACTTGTCTGTCTGGGCTTATCTGTACTACATCGGCTCCTGCTGCTATGCTGGTTGATGATCCGTCTACGTAGAGGTGCCACAGAGCTATACGCCCCTTCGTCGGATCTTGTGCGAAAGTTAGCTCGACGATGAAATTGGCGAGCACTTGTCCCTTGATCGTTGTTCGGGGTGCGTAGGTTATATCGTATTGGCTAACTTCTAGTGACCATTTCAACAAGCGTCCTGCAGTGTTTGGCCGGTGCAGTATTTGCCGTAGTGGGAATGTTGTCAACACCTCTACCGGATGGTCGAAGAAATAGGGCCGCATTTTTCTAACACTCATCACCAGTGCGTAGGCTAGCTTCTCTATTGGGGTGTACAGTAACTCTACTTCGTGTAAGACTTGGCTTACATAGTACACTGGTAGGTGTGTTTTGCCTTCTTCTTGGACCAACACCGAACTAATGGTTACCTCTGACGCTGCCAGGTATAAGTACAGCTTCTCACCAGGTACCGGCTTTGACAGGATTTGAGTATTGGCCAGGTATGCTTTGATATCTTCGAAGGCTTTTTTGTATTCACTCGTCCATTGGAAGTCATCTTTGTGCCTAAGTCTGTTAGCTTTTATCGCTTCAAAGAACGGACGACTCCGATCGCCGGACCTGGAGATGAACCGGTTCAAAGCTGCCAAATATTCTGTCAATCTTTGAACCTTTGGTACTGAGTCTGATGCACTCATTTCAATGATACATTTGACCTGCTTCGGGTTGACCTCTATCCCCCTTTGGCTCACAAGGTGCCCCAGGAACTTTCCTGAGTGTATGCCGAAGCTGCTCTTCTTTGGATTTAATTTCATGTTGTTCTGGCGTAGTATGTTGAAGATTTGCTTTAGGTGGTCGAGGTGATCCTCCTTTTGCAAACTCTTGACAACTATATCGTCCACATACACCTCCATGGTATGGCCGATATGTTGATCGAACATCTTGTTCACCAACCTTTGGTAGGTAGCTCCGGCGTTGATAAGTCCGAATGGCATCCTCTCCCAACAGTATATGTTCTTGTTGGTGTAGAACGCCGTGTGTTCCTGGTCATCTGGGTGCATTGCTATCAGGTCATAATCTGCGTAGGCGTCCATGAATGTCATCATTTCGTGGCCTGCAGTGCTATCTACAAGTTGATCGATGTGGGGTAGTGGGAAGTTGTCTTTTGGGCACGCCTTATTTAGGTCCGTGAAGACGATGCATAGCCTCCACGTTCCGTTGAGCTTCTTTACCAAGACCGGGTTTGCGACCCACTGCGGGCACAATGCTTCCTTGATCAACTTTTGTCTAGTAGCTTCTTGACCTCCGTGGTTAGAGCTTCGTACTTGTCTAGTCCGTACTTCCTTCGTTTCTGACGGACAGGTCTTCTCGTTGGGTCTATGTTGAGTTTGTGACATGCATGCTCCAGTGGGATTCCCGTCATGTCTTCATGGGACCAAGCAAATATATCCAGGTTGGTCATGAGGAAGATCTCCATCTCTGACCTATACGGCTCTGGCAACTCGGAACCTATAAAAAGTTCCAAGTCCCTCTCTGGGTCCACCTGGATTGCTGTCAGTTCCTCCATGGGAGTGGCCTTCCTATTTTGGTTATTCCATCTTGGGTCTTTTAGGAACTCTTCCAGGTTTTCCTTCACCGCTGGTTCATGACCTATTCGAGGTTCGAGATCTTCGCCACCTTTATCCACTTTGGCAGGTTCATCAACTTTTTGTGCTTCTTGCGGAGCTTGATTGGATGACCCCTCAACCTGGGATGGCTCTTCATTCTGGGGAGCTTGATCAACTTCCATTGGCATTGGTTCTTGATCTCCGGCAGGTTCTCCTCCTTGAGCATCGGCAACTTCTTCCATGGGCGCACGTTGTGGGTCTTGCACAGGTTCTTGCACTTGGTTGCCCTGAATTTCTTCAACTCCTTCCATGGATGCCAGATGCGTGTCTTGCACAGGTTCTTGCACTTGGTCAACTTCGGTTGTCAACTCCGGCAGGTCGCCTACCTCCATCAACTCAGTTTCAACCAAGATAATGTCTAGGATGTTGGGCTAATCTGTCGGAATTTGGACGTCATCTTCAAGTATGTGAACCTGCGTTACAGACTTTTTTACTTGACCATTTTTAATTTGGAGCGGACATTCCCTAGCCTTTTTCTGATCACCCTTAACAGTTCTGGCACCTTTGGGAGTTGGGAATTTCAAACAATAGTAGTAGGTTGAACACGCCGCTTTAAATTCATGAATAAACGGGCGGCCAAGGAACACGTTGTAGGTAGACTGCTGGTCAACAACAAGAAAATCTACGAGCCTAGTCAGTCTCCTCTCTGGGTCCTCGGCCGATACAAGTCGGACGCTCAACCTAATCTGGCCTACGGGGACGGTTACAGCTTCTCCGAACCCCACTATCCTAGCATTACTAGGTTCTATAGACGACTCAAAATCACCTAAGGCAATCTAAGGTGGATTTGAACAAGATGTTGGTGAACGCGCCGGTGTCCACTAGGAGTCGGTGAACTCGGACGTTCATGATGTTGGAGCTGATCACCAATGAGTTGTTATGGGGAGTTAGAATCCCCTCCAGGTCCGCCTGGGAGAATGTTAGCTCGGCTGTTGGTTGAGTAGCGGGCTTGGAGCTGGAGTTGCCTTCTTGAACCTGGTTGATGGCCCGGACTTCGGCATTCCTTTGCCTCTTGGAAATTGAGGATCTACCATCTTCGAGACCTCCGGCAGCTCCGAATTGTTCCTCGAGAACCAGGAGTTCTCGGGTAGGTTCTTGATCTTGCGGAGGTGGGAGAGGTGCCCTACGCCTGTGTTGAGGACCACGTCGGTCCTCATCCTCCTCATCATCATCGGAGACCTCTCTCCTCTCAATCCTGGTTCTCTTCGTCGGTGCCTTTTTCACGAACTCGGCCAGCTTCCCGTCCTCGTAGAATTTCCACAGTTGTTTGAGGAGGTCGCGACACTCGCTTGTGAAGTGGCCGATGGATTGGTGATAGACACAAAACTTGTTCGGGTTTAGCTTCGTGCGGTCTTGACGAATTCTCCGAGGTTCGTTCAACATCGCCTTGTCCTTGACCACGGCGAACACATGATCAACGGAGATGGTAAGTACTTGGTTGAGTTTTTCCTTGAACTCGTCTCCGTCACCGAAAGCTTTCAAGTTCCGAGGAGCTTTGTAGGTGCCCCGGACTTCTTCCTATGTTGTTTCTTCTCATCTGAGGCACCGACCTCTTTCAGTAGTGCCTCCTGCATAGTTACATACACCCCTGCCTTGTGTCGGAACTCGGCATAGGTGTTCGGACATGCGAGGTGCATGTCCTTCCAAAGTTCGGTGCCCTTCTTTAGCCCGGCCATCACAGCAACAATCTTCGTGTCCTCGCTCACCGGCTCGCCTTCCAGCAGTATTTTATCGAACCTTTCAAAGTACTGCTGGTCGGTTTCATTTTCGCCTTGATGAATATTGGTGAGTCGGTGCTTATGGGTCAAGTATGACCCGTACCCCGAGAAGTGGGCCAAGAACTCCCACGTGAGTTGGCCAAATGACTAGATTGACCCTGGGACGAATGAAGAGAACCAGCGGTGGGCTGGGTCACTAAGGGTCAGCGGGAAGTTCCGGCATTGGGTGGCACCTACTGAGATCATGTAGTCCGCATACTTGGTGATGTGGACTTTCAGGTCGGATTCTCCCTAGTATGCAGACATCACCGGGAACTGGATCTTCTTCTACACCGGTGCTTTCAATATGGCGGGTGCCAATGGAGATGCAGGGAGGGATGTGGCATCAGGTCCGCCAGTTTTGACAACTACTTGCATTTGTAACTTCTCTAAGGGACATCGCCAATGACCCTGACGAGCTTCAACACACAATTGCAGCATTACAAAGGCTGCAACAGAGGCAACAGGGCGAGGTTTCCTTGTCCGCCTGATTTTTACTCTACAAAAACTCAACCTTGAATTATAACACTTAATAACCAATCAATTTAAATCCTCTAAATCCTTAAATTAAATACTTAATTGGATCATATCTTAATTTGGCTCTATAACTTTTAATTCACATACTAAAGCCCAAAATAAATTATCAAGAACTTAATCTTAATTCCCAAATACTCAAATCACTTTACTAACTTAATCATCAGAAAATCAATACTTAAGGCTCGTGAAAAACTTAAAGAATTAAAGCACAATATTTAAATCCTACGCGCAACTTAACTTTAAAACCTCAATGACGACTTATAAATTATAACTTGAATCCATTTATGTTGGGCGTGACATCGTGTGATGTTCTGTTCGATTCCTACTCGAAATTTCTTTAGTGATATAAGAGGGCTCACTCATAGATGATTGATTTGAATTATGGAAGTGGATAACAAAATCCCCAAATACCCTAAATAAGTTCGATTGGAGTGGGGAGTATGCCATTAGGTACTAGGCTCGTCTTACCAGACGATCTCGCACCACCCAAAATCTTATGGAAGGAGAAAAGTCTCACACCTGAGTGGTGGAAGATCGGCCGCCCTCAGAGAGATAGGATCCACCGGGGGAATAATTATGCCGGATTGGCACAGTACCCAAGAGAGGGAAAAGCTTCCCTCAAAAGATAAATTGTATTTTCTCCAATTTTCCCATGTTGGAGAACCTGCATCATCCTTGTGAGTCATGATGTCTATTTTCAAATCCAAAAATTCTTTTAGAAATAAGAAATTAACCTCATCCAATCATGGACTTTTGGTTCACTCACAATCCAATAATTATTGTTTACCATTATGTGTCTAAACCAAATAGTGAAATGTAAAGTAGAACTACAAAATTAGTGTAAGTTATATATAATTCCAATAAACAATTTAGATTAAGGGCTTTATTTTGAAGAATTTAAAATTCAAAACTCAAATTTATCATCCATTCATACCCATCCTCAAGCTTATAAAATAATTTTCATTAGAAAATTTTGAGAGTGAGTGATTCTGCAGTGTAATTTATTTACAGTAAGAAATTGAATTCATTCAATAATACTATCAAATTCATTAATAATATTATAATGTTCATTTATTATATTATTACACTTAGGACTAATGTCATATATTTTTTCACAACTCAGACATATTTTTTGTGTGTAAAATTTTATGTTATTAATTTATAAAAGTGGTGCTATTATTAAATGAACGTTACGATATTATTTAATGAATGTGATTATATTATTAAATAAAATTTTATTTTATACAATGAACAAATTTTACCAAAGAGTTTGACTTTGAAAATTTATCATTAGGATCGAATATCAAACTCGGAATCTTATAAGCCTCTTCATAAAGTGTAAGATTTTTATATCAATATTAACATATCCTATAAATTATTATTCATAATTTTAATTTATCTAAATATATAGAACATCACTACAAAAAAATTGGCATGTAGTAATAACAAGCATATCATTATAATTTCTGTAGTTAATTTTTTTAATAAATTTCTTTGAAAAAAATCTATTACTTAAAACTTTTAACTAAAGAAAATATAACAATAGAATATGACACAAGATTAAATTGAACTAAAATTTTCTAGTAATGAACTTGTTATATTTATTCTATAATTTGAAGATCCCAAAATTATATTATAAGATAAAGAGCAACACTTGCGTAGAAATTTCTACCGTAAAAATTACTAAATATAGAAAAGGAAAGAAAAAACCTCCACGCGCCCTGCCCTCCCTCCCAAACTCACGCCAGCATACATCTTAATTCCCCCCACGCCAAACTCCTCACGCCAGCATACATCCTAATTCCCTCCCATTCAAATTTATTTATTTTATTTTTCTGCAGACATTCTCATTTTTTAAGTTTTTTTTCATTTTTTAATTATCATGTAGATTAAAATATACATTTAATATTATATTACAAATAAATATTTATACATATAGTAACACACATTTAATTTTACAGTAACACACATTTACTTTTATAGTAACATACATTTGTCTCCCAATTTATGTTACTATATGGGCAAATGTGTGTTACTATAAGGACAAAATATATTTTTATGAGAATAAATATGTGTTTTTTAATTTATTCATCATCCATTTAAATCTAGGTATATATATTGTTTCATGTAATACATATGTTATTATATAAAAAAAATTACTTCTACAACAATAAATAAATATTTGTGAATAGTCAATATTTGTTCTTATAGTAACACACATTTTGCTCTTGCATTATGTGAAAAATTATTTATTCTATAAAAAAAATGAATATGTGTACAATAGCAACATTTTATAAGATAGTAACATATATTTTCTCTAATAGTAACGCACATTTATCTCTCTATTTGTGTTACTATATGGACAAATGTGTATTACTATATGGGCAAAATATATTTTATGAGAATAAATATGTGTTTCTTAATTTATTCGTCATCCCTTTAAATCTAGGTATATTGTTTCATGTAATAAATATGTTATTATATAAAAAATATAATTATTTCTATAAAATTAAATAAATATTTGTGAATAATTAATATTTGTTCTTATAATAACACACATTTTGGCCTTGCATTATGGGAAAAATTATTTATTCTATAAAAATAAATAATTATATGTAAAATAGCAATATTTTATAAGATAGTAACACATATTTGCTCTAATAGTAACACACATTTGTCTCCCAATTTGTGTTACTATATGTGCAAATGTGTGTTACTATATGAGCAAAATATATTTTTATGAGAATAATTATGTGTTTCTTAATGTATTCATCATCCCTTTAAATTTAGGTATATTGTTTCATGTAATACATATGTTATTATATTAAAAAAATTTATTTCTATAAAAATAAATAAATATTTGTGAATAATCAATATTTATTCTTAAAGTAACACACATTTTACTCTTGTATTATGTGAAAAATAATTTATTCTATAAAAACAAATGAATATATATAAAATAACAACATTTTATATGATAGTAACTGTTGATAAAAGGATCTAAGCTTGAGATAAGCTTGAGGATTAGAAAA
>JAPKLY010000415.1:48629-106914 GCA_026898435.1 Prunella vulgaris
TGTTGATAAAAGGATCTAAGCTTGAGATAAGCTTGAGGATTAGAAAAGAACCGAGTATAAACTGGCAAGAAGGTATAAGCTGCTCGCCTGTATGCTCGCCAGGCTGCTCGCCCACATGCTCGCTCGAGGCTAGAGGTGTCAAAGCAACGAGCCTACGTGGCCTTTCCCCTGTTGCTCGCACCAATGCTCGCCCACATGCTCGCCCAGATGGTCGTCTTTAGCCTGGATATAACAAGGCAGCAAGTTTAGAGGATAAGCCCATGCTGCTCGCCTGGCTGCTCGCCCCCTTGCTCGCTACATTGTCCGTCTCTCTTTCGAGGGGAAGAAGACACAAGATGTCCAAAGGACCTGTATGAAAGGTCCGGATTGTTGAAGGCTAGAGTTAGTGGGGCAAAGCTTGGAGGGGGTGACAAGTGGAGGACACTTGTCACCCCCACAAGCCATATGGCTTAAAAAGAGGCCACCTCATCCTTAGAGGGATATAAATAAGAGGAAAAACCTCATTTGTAAGGATTTAATTTCCAAAATACAAGAAATACATTACACAATTCCTCTCTCTACTTTTCCAATTATAATTCCTATTACTAAACAAAATTACATCTTTAGATTATTGTTTGAGTGATTTTCTACGTATAAATTAGCCACACAAATCATTCGGTTATATAAATTGCTCAACAGTAACACATATTTGATCTAATAGTAACATAAATTTGCTCTCCAGTTTGTGTTACTATATGAACAAATGTGTGTTACTATATAAGTAAATGTGTGTTACTATACTAACATAAATTGCGAGCAAGTTTTTAAATTTGTTATATAATATTATTTAATTTATTCTTAAATTTACGACAATAAAAAAGTAATAAACAAACTAAAATTAATATTTGCAATTGCATGAATATAACTCTAGGCGTATGTGTGTGGGAGGGAATATGTTGATTCCCTTAGGGTTGTGCCCAAATGCGACTCGCATGCGTTAATTAGCTGGGGCGCGTGATTTAAAAAAAAATTCTATTTTTAGTAATTTCTAAAAAAAAAAGTTTTGTAGAAATTTTTATATAAGTTTTTGTCTAAGATAAATACACAATTTTTATATGAAGTTCCAACTTTCAGGTCGGATATGATTCATGAATTTATGTTTCTATCAGATTTTTTTTTAAATGAAGTCCCATCTCATGCATACTTGAGAGTCTCACTCAAAATCTCCTCTTTAAATAATTAAATATATATGTCATTTCCTATAGTCGTTTTGTATAATTTAAATTAAACAAAAACCGTCATGCTCGAATAAAGAAAAACAAAACAAAAATTGATCTAAATTAAAACATTAATTTTGAAATTTAAATTGAGATCCAATCTTCACTCCTCTCCTGTAAAATTTATTCAAGATATAAAATTCACACTATTATATTCATTCAATGATACCATAACATTCCGTAAAAAAAAAAAAAAAAAAGATAACATTTACTACCTCCGTTCACGAAAAATACGCTCACATATTTGTACGTGATTTAATGCAATATGTTGGAAGATATTGTGGGATATTGTGAAGTCGGATATGAATAAAGAGAATATCTTTGAAAAGTACAAATGACGTATTTTCCAAAGATATTCTCTTTATTCATATCGGACCCTTAAAATATCTCGTAATATCTTCCGACATATTGCATTAAAGCACGTGTAAATATGTGATCAGCGTATTTTTCATGGACGGAGGGAGTATTAATTAGTGATATCATCACACCTCTAAACTTAATACTCCCTCCGCTCCGGAACTACTTTCATAGTAGTCCCGGACACGCGAACCAAGAAAAAGTAAGTATGTAAGTGTAAAGTTAAATAATAAAATAAGAAAAAGTGTATTTTGTTGACTTTTGTGAGTGAAAAATATTTTCTTTTTAGGTGTGTGAAAGAAGAGTTGAGACGTTTAGATAAGGAAAGTGTGAAAGTAATTTTGGGACTGAGGAAATATTATAATATAAAATGTTAGGGGTTTTAGGCTATAAAAATAACAATAAATATAATGATATCCGTTTCAGACTATTGAAACGTATAATTTCAATTCATATGCAAGATTTATTTAAGTTGCATGATTTGCTTTTCTTTCACCAGTTTTTCTTTCTTTTTATCAAACTCTCCCTCCCACTCTTAAATTGATTGTACCACTCCAAAAATGAGGAATACAGTCCAACCAACTCCCACCAAGTACAAAAAAAGGTGCGTAGGAAACAGTCCCAGAAACTGGGAACTAGAGATGCCCTTTGTCTGAGAGTGTGTCCATTGGAAAAATAGGCGTGGAAATAGCAAGGACCACATGGTGCACATTACAGCCTTTTAATTATTTATGTGATACATTAACATTAATTAATATTTCTGCCACAATGGGGACTACATATTTACTACTCCCTCCATCCCAGAGGTGTTTTCACCTCTGGGATGGCATAAATTTTAAGAAAAGTAGAGTATTGTATAAAGTTATATTATTAAAATAATAAGATTAGTTGGATTGTGACGATAAATTTAAAGTAATAGTTTCCATTTATAGGGTGTGAAAACAATTGTGGGACGGACGAAAAAGGAAAGTGTGAAAACAATTATGGAACAGAGGGAGTATAATTTATGTGCAGGAGGGGCCTATAATACAGTTGACGCATTTTATTTCATATTTGTGTGAAAATTAATGATTATTATTTAATTTTATCAAACACTAACTAAAATGTTATATATTGCAGGTATCATTGCTGCAGTTAATAATTCAAATTTTATTGGAGAGTCATTCTTTATCAAAATTAATAAGTAAAAAATTACTCCTTCTGTACTAATAAAATTATTAAGAATTTTCCTTTTTTTTTATTTATCTTAATTATAGTTAATTTTTCTATAGATTTTATCATTATTTTTTATATTCAATAAATAAGTGTATCTCATGAAGGTAATATTAAAATTTAAAAGTTTCAGTCATTAATAAATGATATTTTATTTACCTATGTAAAATTTTAAGTGTAATTCTGTGTTTTAAAAAGCGGATCGGACCGGTCTGACTGTTACTCAAACATCCCTTCGGTCCGCTTTTGTACGTTAGACCGGTCATTTTTTAAAGTGGTTAAAAAGCGCTCAAAAGTGAAAAAAATCAGGTCGGGCCGGTCACTAGGTGGACCGGTTGAACCGACACTTCGACAAATTTTTGTTTAATTTTATTTTTCTACACAGGATAATGGATTAACTAAATTAATTATATATAATATATATCAAATATAATTTAATAGTAAAATATCCAATATTTTAGTAAAGTTTATTCATAAAATATATAATTTTATAAGAAAAATATATATAAATATTATGTATTTATGACGTCATAACGGCTCAACTGCTTTAAAAATGGTCAAATCCGGTCGAACCCGATCCGACCAAAAATACTAAGGTGTCCGGGTCAACTTTCGCTTCCACTTTTAAAACATAGGTAACTATCAATGCAAAATTGAAAATTCAACGTCAATAAGTTAAAAAATTATATTTTCGTAGTGTCGGCATTGGAAGCCAAACGTATAGTTTTGCATCGTTTCAGTCTTATAATTTAGTTTCCATTTAATACAAATTAATTCACCATGGGGTGCTAAACATAAATAAAACGCATATGTGCATTGGTGCATATGATTTTAAATTCAATTTTATTTTTTTTAAAATACATTAGTACATGCAATAGTGTGTATTTTTTGGCAATGAAGTATTAGTAATTTATTTTTGGAATATTAATAAGTTGTTATTAAGATATTAGTATTACTTAGGCTTGAGTGGGTTCAAGCATTAACTAGTTTTATTTTTAAGCATTTTTGTTGATTTTCAACAGAACCATATCAAAAGAATATTCAGTTAAGGTTAAAAGTTAGCATATGGATTAAAATGAAGTGAATAGTATATTTATTTTCATAAAAACTTATTAAAAATATAATTTTTAAATTAATTTTATAGTTTTTTTATGTTGTATCTTGAATAATTATTTTAAAGCACTATAAATTCATGAGAAACTTATAATTAATAGCGCAAATTTTAGGATGCACTAGGATGCATAGTATGCACCTTGATTTTAGTTCAATTTTAAATTTAATTTGTTTTTTTTCAGAAACACACACTACATGTCACACTATGTATTTTTTTTGTGTAAGCAAGTTGTTCTTGGGATATTGCAGAGAATTGTTCTTGGGGTATTAAGGGGTTGTTCTTGGGGTATTAGTAAATTGAGGTATTAGTGAGTTGTTCTTGGGACATTATCTAGACTTGTTAATGGAGTATTATTTAGACTTATTCTTGGTGTATTATTTAGTTGTTATTCGCGTATTATAAATTGTTCTTTCGGTTTTACTCATTTATTTATTATTTATTTATTTATTTATAAGATGTTCTTTGGGTATTATAAGATGTTCTTTGTATATTATAAATTGTTCTTTGAGTATTATTTCGTTTATTAATTATATATTTATTAATTTTTCATTTATAAATTATTTTTTGGATATTATAAATTATTATTTTGGTATTATATATTGTTGTTTAAATATTGTAAATTGTTCTTCAGGTATTATAAATTATTCTTTGGGTTTATTCATTTAACAATTATTTATTTATAAATTATTCATTGTGTATTATAAATTATTTTTTGGGTATTATAAGATGTTATTTGGGTATTTATGTTCTTTGAGTATTACTTGTTTATTAATTATTCATTTATAAATTGTTCTTTGGATCTTAAAAATTATTATTTAGGTATTTATAAATTGTTCTTTGAGTATTAGTCGTTTATTAATTATTTATTCATTTATAAATTATTCTTTTGGATATTATTTGGATATTATATATTATTCTTTGAATATTATAAATTAGTCTTTAGGTATTATAAATTAATTTTTGGGTTTAGTAAGTCATCAAGACGAGGAATCGGAAAACGGTATCGGACAGTAATCTTATTTATTGCCCGACTATCAACACACATACGCCAAGTGAAATCTTTCTTCAGAATCAAAAGTGTCGGCACTACACAAGGGCTCAAACTCTCTCGTACAACCCATCACTGCAATAACTCCTTTACCTGTCTACGTAATTCGGCGTGCTCTATAGGACTCATCCGATAATAAGGGCGGTTTACCAAGTCAATATGGTGTTGAATGCACAAAGTGGGGGTAGCCCCGAAGGGAGAGCCTCAGGAAAAACATCAGAAAATTCCTGCAATAATGTCGTAATGTAAGGCGGAACAGACGAGGTAGACTCACTCCGGGATATACCAACCAACAATAACACATAAGGTGCAGTAGCAATCTCCTGCTCAAAATTAGAACGCGACAAAAGCAACACAGAAGCAGTATGGGAAATATCACGAGGGGGGAAGAATGAAGTACAATTTTTGTGTCCTCAAACAAAAAAGAATATGTATTCAATCGACCATCATGAATCACTAATCTATCAAACTGCCAAGGTCTGCCCAACAACAGATGACACACATCCATAGGAACTACGTCTAACCAGATAGAATCCTTATACCTAAACTCAATCGACAAAGCAACCAACACACGACGATCCACAAGCTTTTCTACATGGAGATCTGGAAGAGACAATACACATGCAATAATGTGAAGGTTTCATTTTACCAGGAAATCAGGACAAGGTGTGTCTACCGAAAAAATCATTGTATGGACTTAAGCAAAGTCCTAGGCAATGGTATAAGAAGTTTGACAACTTTATTATCTCTATAGGCTTTACTAGATGCAGATATGATAATTGTGTCTATCTTGAAAAACAAGGAAAAGAAGTACTTACGTATCTACTGCTCTATGTGGATGCCATGTTGGTTGCAAGCAAGAGTTCTGAGAGAATTCAGAAGCTAAGCTCAGTAGCACATTTGACATGAAGGATTTGTCTAGTGCTAAGAGGATACAAGGCATGGAAATTATTAGAGATAAGAGCAGAGGAAAATTGTTCTTAACTCAGAAGGATTACATCCTGAAAATTCTTAGGAGGTTCAACATGCATGAATCAAGGGTTGTATCTACTCCTCTGGGTCAACAGTTCAGACTAACAACATATCAGTGTCCCAAGTCAGTAAAAGAGAAAGCACAAATGAGTAATATACCTTACTCAAATGGAATTGGTAGCATAATATATGCTATGGTGTGTAGCAAGCCAGATTTAGCACATGCAGTCAGTGTAGTCAGTAGATTTATGGAAAATCCAGGAAAGATACACTGGGAAGCCTTTAAGTGGACTGTGAGATACTTAAAAGGAACTGTAAATCTGGGGTTACTCTTTGAGAAGACTAAGGACATTACACAACCTCTACAAGGATAATGGATTCAGATTATGCTGGAAGCATTGATATAAGGAAATCCTTAACAGGTTATGTGTTCACCTTATATGGTACAACAATCAGTTGGAGAGCAGTACTCCAATCAATAGTGACACTCTAAACTACTGAGGCAGAATACATTGCAATGACTGAAGCAGTAAAGGAAGCGATGTGACTCAAATGTATGATTAAAGAATTTGGAATAAGGCATAAGGAAGTTGCAATTCTGTGTGACAATCAGAGCACAATTCATTTGGTTAAGCATCAGGTCTTTCATGAAAGATCCAAGCATATTGATGTGAGACTTCATTCTGTGAGAGATGTGGTGGAGAAGAAAGTGATTTCAGTGCAGAAGGTTTTTACTGAGGACAATGCAACAGATATGTTGACTAAAGTCTTACCTATTTCCACATTCAGATACTGTTTGGAGCTGATCAAATTACAGTCATGGGATGTACCATGATTTAGTTACTAAGGTGGAGTGTGGAATGGGTGGAGAATTGTTGTGTAAAAGAAAGCTGAGTTTGAATCCTGAGATGAGATCTTGAACATGAAAGAATCTGATCCTGAGTCTGAGCGAAGGTTTGATACTGAGACTGATTGCACTGATCCTGACTCACATCCTGAAGGCACTTGTCTACTGAAAACTCAGTAACCTGAAGGCGTGAGACTGAGGGTACTGATCCTGACTGACATCCTGAAGGCACTTGTCTACTGAAAACTCAGTAACCTGAAGGTGCGATCCTGAGTTACTTATCCTGAGCTGAGTATACCGATTTCCTGAGACACTTAGACTGAGTCATTTGGATCATCCTGAAGCCACAGTAAACTAAGGAGAACAAAGACAATCCCAGTTTTCAATGACTTAGTTGGTTATTTTAAGCAGTTGGAGGAGTAATTCTGTTGGACGGTTGATCAGTCATTCTTGGCGGTTGTAACCATACAAACTCATTGATTGATTACGGATTTAAGATACAGTTATAGGATTTGGGTTTATATATACGTATTCAAACCAGAGAATAAAAGAAAAAAAAGAATAATCACATATTGATAGCAATCAAGTGAGAAAGATTTTGTACTTTGTAAACATTATTCTTTCATTGATTAGAAAAAAGTTCTTCAATGTTTTGATTTTTGCTTGAATAGTTCAAGCTTTGTTAAAATGGATAGATTCACAACATGTGTCTTAGAATTTAGTATCCATTGAATACAAATTAATTCAAGATGGAGTGCTTAGACATTAATCAAAATGAGAACTAAACCACTTAAAAGAAAAGTATTTATTACCCAATCAAATACAAGTCACATAATTTAGCAATCATCTATGCAATTAACCCCCACATTCAAAAAAAAAAACATGTAAATATGTTATTAGACAAATTGTAAAAACCATTTTGTCATCTATTACACTTTGAAGATTGAGCTTTCGGCTTTTGTAGAGTAAGTACTGAACAATAAAACTATTGCAGAAAAAGAACATCGGTTGATTTTAAGGATAAAATAATAAAAGGATGAAAAAATGATCGTATATATAACTTATCTAATGTTCGATTTTCATCAAAAAAAAAAGAAAATTTAACAATTTCAATTGCATTTCATAACTAATTTGATTGTTCAATTTTTATCCTAAATAATGTCAATTTTGGGGTACACACATTTTAGGCCTTGGGAGTAAAAACTCAACACAACATTAATAAATGTGGAGGGTAGATTCAGTTCAAGATAGCAGATTATCATGTGCAGCCTTGGTCCTACAACCCCTGTTTAAAGATGAACAAATACAGCCCCGGGCATGAGTTGATAAGATCAGTAATGATGTAGGATCTTCCAAACACATGCTCAAATTTCGAGAGGGTTTTTGAATTGAAAAATTACAAAATAATTCACAAAATTGACACTAAGTTCAAATTAAATTAGAGTTCTGTACAAAAAAATATATATATACTTCTGTGCAAAAAAAAAAAAAATTATACTTGTGTGCAAAAATTGTGAATCAATTTGTAAATATAGTCACTTTTTTTAACCAATATGTAAGTGACCCTTTTTTAATAAAATTATTTTAAAAATTTTATAAATTCTAACATATTACAAGTTGCTTTAAAAACTTATGTTACTTTTAAGTAATTTATAAGTTGTTGAAGTATTTGACTAATACAACTAATAATTTATTTGATAATTTATCATAATTTTTTTTAAAAAAGGAAAATTATATTTTTAAGATTGAAGTAGGGTTGTGGAATGATGATGGGATCCGAATGAGTCGGAGCGAAGATGTTGAAAATAATAAATTAGGATATTACATATTATTTTTTTAAAACTTATGAGAGGTAAGAAAAACTTATTTTAAAAGCTCATAAACTGTCAAATATCTTATTTTACCAAATATTCCAAATCATCTTATAAAAAGTTTATAAACTTAATCAAATTCAAACCCACCTGAATCTCATCCTCAAATACATATCTGAACAGAACTTATATCCCAGTCAATCAAAGCATGCACCAATGGTACGGGAGAGAGGAGTTGCACTCTTTCTTATAGAAAAATGAAAAAAAAAAGTGAAACGCATATATAATATAGCAGAAGATCAATAAGGCTATCAGTTTGGATGCAAGAGTTTTAAGGTAAATATTGGTCCTTTTTATTTAGCTCATATAATTGGACAAAGTTTCCTACAGTATACGATGATGGACATAAGTTAGTACATCAGAATTTGTATGAATGGATTTGGTAACAAATTAAAGTACAATTTTGTGACATTTATTACGTACATATATATATAAATCGTGGAAGAAAAATCTAATAATTATTCGTATGTAAAGAATAGTAGAGAGAGAGAGAGAGAGAGAGAGAGAAGAAGCCAATCAAGAAAATAGAGCTCTTCCTAATGTCTCTTCATTTCCTGGAAAATATTTGCCACCTTGGGTGATATTCTTGGCAAAAATTTAAATAACTGCAAAATAAACATTACAACAATGACTTAGAGAATATTCTGCAAAATGAGAGCTCATCACTTTTGGGTCATGTATGAATATGAATATATACAAAGAAATTAGGGAAAATTCAAAACTCTATCTTCGTTTTAGTTCCGTTGACTTTCACGAATTGAAAATAGTTACGTAATTGTCGATTTGTCCACGTGAATTGTTATGATTGGTCCACCTTTATAGCTAGTTACCATATTAAAATGTAGGAAAAATACAGGACTATTTTTAATTATTGAACGTCTACAGGACTAAAATCAAAATGCGGGTTACTTGTGAGACTAAAAATCTGTTTTCCCAAGAAATTACTAACAAATCCAACATGCTTAACCTAAAAATAAGTCATAATCCAGTAACAAACTATTGAGCCAATTAAAAAATGTAATCCAAAAATATAAATAATGAGAAATTCATGTCAGAAGCAAGGATTAACTTCAATTTAGAGAGCAAACATTGGTATATCTCCCAGAAAAGAAAAAAAAAAAAAAAACATACCCAGAGCTTCACACAAGCATCCATTACAACTGGAATGAGGCATACGAATATTGTTATAGCAGCTCCGTCCACCTCGAGCCCGTAATGTTCAGCCAACACCTCTAACAATGTCTGCCACCCCGACTCAGAATGATATCTGAAACTCGTACCAAATGAGCACAACAAGAAACGAAAAATATCAACGAGTGTTGTACCTAAAATGACTGCTTCTAGTCTTTTAGGAGAACAAGCAAACATAAATGAAAGTACTATGAAGGTCTACTCTCTAAATTTGAGTGACGCACACACCACAAAAGAGTAAATTGCAGAATTGACCTCATATCTACTGAGCGTGGGCAATTTTAGCCTCATATGGATTAATTTACTCAATTAAGTCTCATAACTTTTAAAATGATGTAATTTTAGTCCTACATTAACAAAGTTGCGGGGATCTTGCGCGTGCCACTCACATGACCTGCCGGAATTCCATTTAGCAACCAGACTAATGAATTTGCATCGTTTACGTGCATAATGAGCCCCAACTAACAATTTCAATTAAAAGAATTTACAAATTATCATCCTTGAACCAAAAATTGTCAATGTTCTCAAATAATTGTATTTTAAAAACATTGGCTTAGTTGAGAAAACTTATATTTATGAGAATAAAATTGTCAACACCCAATAGACTTGAGACCAAATTTGCAATTTACCCCACTATAAAATATGACACATATTTCATATTTGAAATGATTTTAGTCAGGTAGGCTCTACTATCAACACAACACATATATTGACACAAAATAGTGATTGGGTGGAGGATATTACCCTAAAAAAATATCTGTGATAAGAATAATTAGAAACGCCTTGCCGGAGTCTGTGATGTTATTCAGTATCTTATAGCCGGTGAATTTCAGCAATGATACCTGCAGGAGTGCAAGTTGAATATATAAACATCATCGGAAGTGGGAGCATCAACTAAGATGTAACGGAACTGAAATTGTGTGTTAATATTTAACAAAATGAGGAAATATAATTATATTCCTAGAAAGAAGAAGAATGTGGCGTTCTGATGTCGATTAATTACAAGAAAATCAGAAGAATTTCACATTTTTTACTTATTCAGAAAAGTCACAAGATCTTGCTATAAATTTTTATTAAGCTACTTTTACACAAAGTAACCAAGAACAATGTAATAACATGCCATAACATTGGATTATACAGTTCTACTTGAGAATAATTTGGCAAGTTCTTGAAACACTAACCGAACATTTGTCTAGAAAATAAACTTGGTTCCTAAGTAGTCCATATCTAATATGACATGCATTTGTCTTTCTTCCAAAACGGGGCTCCTTTCGTAAACTAATATTAGACCATAAGGCCAAGAATTCATTTTTCCGTTATATTCTATCCCTCAACGCAATTTGATTCAACACATTGATCACCGTTTTAGTCAGATCCTAGCAGACGTTTGGTAATTATATTGAATATTTTGTGTCTATAATACTTTGGAAACTACTATTTGCAACCATTCAATTGATATACGGTTGATTGTTTATGGATTGTGAAATGAGAAACAATGACATCATCCTCGAGTATTTTCAAGAATAAAGCAAGAGAAAGTTTGTGAAAATAGAGCAGATTGTATGATGATAACTCTCGTGACTGATACTGAACTACAAGAAACAATCATATCGGTCGAGAATTTTTTTTCTTTAATGAAAAAGAGATATAAGTGAAAAGAAGAGAGCATATTATTTAAAGACACTTACTTGACTCTGGTAGAAGTATATAAGAACAAACAATGAGACCCCAAACACCAAGTCTGACCAGATATTGGCAAATGCTTTTCTGTTCTCTAATCTATATTCTTCTCGCAGCTCTAATCTGTCAACACAACAATGATATGAAATTGAAGCAATTAGCATGACACTTGATAGCAGTAAGTTTTACAGAATTGTAAAACCCCATTTCGTCTGGAGATCAGGCATTTCAGTGATCACTTTCGATCCCTTATCTCATTAACTCCAAGTTAACTTTGTGCTTCAGACAAAATTCAGGAATGGCCGTAATACGAAAACATTTTGACTACATATGCCACTAAAAAGGACTTACGCTCTATGCCTCAACTCCAAGTACAGCTCTTCATCAGAAAGAGGAGGAGATTTGCCAATCTCTACTTCCAGACGATATCGCGCTTTCTCAACATTTAGAGACTTAACTATTTCCAACTTTTGACTCCTCCTGATGTCGAGAATCTCTGCAGCAAGTGGTACTGTTTTGACATATCTGCTCAGGAAATCGTAGTACTAAATCAAGTCCATTCACTAAAAATTACAACAAATAAAATGTCAGCCGCTTTCAGCTGAAGTTATCTTGGCCACTGTAGCAATACTTATATAAGCTACTAATGTGGAAGGCAGAGAATTTCTTAAAAGTTGAAAACAAATTAGTATTAGTTATCAAGGATCGTCTAATATCTGAAATTTCCATAGTTTTACATACGTACAGAACGCAAAATTTATTATGGATGTGTATTGTGGACTAGTTATTTCATAAGTACAAAGTGCAATATTTGTGTGAACTGGCTAAGGTTAGAGATAATTCTTTTATTTTTATCAAACAAAGATTAATATATTTATAAGGTTATAATTTACTATGGAAGGATGAGGACAAATTAACGGTGGGAATACCCAAGTTCACATATAAAGTGAGATAAAAAAGACATATTGACTTTACAAAGAAATTAAATATACAAGCACGGGTCATCAAACCAAGATTGAGTGAACTCCTTACGTATTTTATGGCAATATGTACCTGTCCAGAAAAGGCATAAGAACATAATCATGCACCAAGAAATCCAGAGCCCATGGAACAATGATCACGACTGCCAAAAATTTAGCCTGAAATAAGAAAAATAAGAAAGGATGCCATGAAATCGAACACATAAGACTCAATTACTAAATATAAATTAAATGTCTGATCAATTACATTTCAAAAGTATTCATCAAGACCATTTAACAAGAATTTTTAGAATACTATAAGTTTGAACTCAATATCACACAAATGACATTGTTAGAATCTATGGCTATGGGTAAACAATTTAATCAGACAAAAAAGAAATTTGGTTATTAAATATTGATAAAGATGCAAGCATTAGAAAATAAGTAGTCTGATGTCTAATAGTTTGCTCCATTCTTTCTCAAGTTTACAAAAATATCACAACAACCCTTTCCTTTTCGCGTTATTTTTATCCACACCTTGATATTGTTTTAACGTACTGACGATTATGATACCTCCTGTAAGGTATTAAGTCAACTATATTAGTAAAAGACAATCTTTTATTTTTTCCATTGTAAGCCATACAACTGACCTTTTAGTTTAAACAAAAGATAATGTGAATGACAGCTTGCCAAGTTCAAACTCTAGAAATGGTAATACAAAAATGCTAGGAAGAAAAATTAAAACATGACCTCAAGAAACTTATAAATGAACATTAAAATGTCAAGAAAAAATGTTAAGAGAATCAACATAAATAGGTCCATTTCGAAGACGAACTCAAGGAAATCACTAACCGAATTGAATGAAGCATAACGAAACACTCGATCTTCATAAAGAATATCATCATCCTCTCTACCTAAAACCACATCCCTCACAGACTTAACCAATCCTCTTCTAGAAAAAAATTCAGTAATTTGTTCCCCAACATCATCCCCCGGTTCTTGAATCGAATTTTGAGGCCACGACACACCATTACCAACATCATCACTATCCACAAGCCAATCTTCCCACCTCCTATTCTCCTCATTCTTCACATCCTCTTGTGCCTCCCTCAATTCCACAATAGCCTCAGCTCTCTTTTTCCACGCCTCAAACTTGTCATTCTCCGACAACAGTTCATCATCGCTCGATTCCTCCTCCGAATCCAACACTTGGAGCACATCCTCATCCTTTAAACCCAGCCAATTCCCATCCTCATCAAAGAAGAATCTCTGCCACCACTTCCTCCTCCTCTTTGAGTGCCTTTTCTTGGCATTAGTAACAAGCCCACAAGCTTTTCCCCTCACACAACTCAGTTGAACCGAAGGAAACAACGCATTACCATGCGAAAACGAAATACTTTTCTTGGACAAGACAAGATTTCCACATAACACCACTGAAGTGCTCATCAAGAACATGTGAAAACTCCCACATTTTGCAGCCTCATAAAGGAGAAAAGATGCAATCTTGCTTAAAGAAATTCAACATACAAGCAAAATTAACCATAAATTCGACCAATCACGCAGACCCCACAAATGCATCACCGCATCCCAATCATAATTCAAAGATAAATCAAGATAATTGTGGAAACCCCTGATTTTGTGAAGCAAAGAATATAGTGCAGAATTTAAAAGAAACAAACAAGAAATATTGTGGGTTTATCTAGAGGATAGTAGGAGCCAAGCGGGAGTGGATAACGGTCTTGGTTTGATTTTTCTTCGGATAAAGCTTTTTCGAGTTTTTCCGCTACATGCCACTTTACTCTTCTGGAGTGACTCTCTGTGGTCATGGCGCTTCCTGTGATTTATGACAAATTCTGGGTAGTTAATGGGAATTTCACCTTTTCAACTCCCATGTCGCTTTTGTACTCAAAATCAAATGGCTCATGTTGTCCGATTTTAAAAATTTTGGAAGGTAATTAGAACTTTAAATATCATTCTTAATATACATTTTGTCCGAATTTTAAAATTTTGAAAGGTAATTAGAACTTTAAATATCACACTTCAAATATATATTAATTCCTCCGTACTAAACTTACTTTTCAGGTTGCATTTGGTAGTATTTACAAATTTAATTACTAGTTTTTAATTTAATATCAAAATAATAAAATATATATTATATATGTGTGATATTTAAAAAAAATATTATATATGTGTATTTGATAGGATCAAGGAAAAAAATATCGGTACCTTAAATTTATGGATTTATCTGTGGAAATATCGATATCGGTAAAAAATAAAAAATTTACAAAAAATTTGTTAAAATAATGGAAATTTAATATGAAATTTTAGATAATGTTATTACTAGCCTTAATACATAAATTTAACTGAAAATCTCAACAAAATGAGAATTTTACGACAAACATATCAATAGAATATACATAAAAAATATAAAATGATACAACAACTGTTCATAAATATTGAATATTTGACAATGAATACCAAAATGATGTCCTACAAGGTTTAAATATAAAGTTGTCAACTGATTTAACTCCAAAAATAAAGTTGAAACAATAAAAATTGAGTGACTCAACCCTAAATTTAAAAAAATAATAATAAATTTTAATCGATATTTTACCGATATTTCCATGATATTTCCTGATATTTTATAAAATTTGAACTATAATTCATCGACATTGATATCGATATATCCCGATATTTAACCGATATTTTTGAAAAAAATTCGTTCCAGAGGATATCCATATCGGGGTGTTAAAAATCCAAAATTTTCGGAAATTTTCATCGTTGAATAGGATATAGTGCGATGTATATTAATTTAATATTGTTATTTGTTAAAAGGAAAATTACAAAATGATTTATAAAATTGACACAAATTACAAATAGGTTTTTGTGCAGAAAAAAATATGTTTCTGCGTAGGAAAAAATTATACTTCTGTGCAAAAATTGTGAACCAATTTATAAATATAACTATTTTTTTGAACCAATATGTAAGTGACCCCTGTTAAAAAGAGATAATTTATGAGATAAAGTATAAAAATACAATTTTACTCTTGCATATGCAATTGTAACCCCCATTATCGTTCACTGTCTTGAGCATGTTGTTGCTACCATCATGAAATTATAGGATTTGCAAAAATCAGTAATCTTCCACTGTGACCTCCACCGGAATTAACACTCGATTTGGAAAAAATCCCACTCGAAAAAGAAAATAAATGGAGATATCTTCCATTTCTCTCCCTTATATTTTCCACCGAACGTACCCTTATGTGTAGAGCGGCATGCATATTAAAAATTAAAATTTTATGAAAAAAAATATTAATTTTTATAAATGTGAGTTTTTTTTTTTTTTTGAAGTGTAAAAATAATATTTGGACATTGAAAAAAAAAAATTGCAAAAGCAATTTTAGAGTGAAAAGAGCAATTTAAAGCCAAATAAAAAAAAAAAAAATCACGCATAGCCTATAATCTCAATTTCTCATATGTTATTCGAGTTGCCCCCAAATTTTACGGTGTATATTATATTTGAGCTCAATTTAAAAAAATTGATATGTTCTAAACTCAGTCTGTTATGGATTTATAAATAACTCAATTATTTAATCTATATCATCTTGTATTCTGTAAGTCATTTGATCATAATAATACCTTCTTTTTTTTAATTTCATCGTAGTATGTCTAATACATGTGGCAAATAAAAAATAATTGCTATGTTATATTTTAAAAGTTAATAAAAAAAATGTTATTATTGCTAGAGTTTTTAGAATTATTAAAAAATAAAGACAAATATACCGGCCTTAAATTGAGACAAAACTAATAAAATTAAATTTAAATTTTAAATATAAATCTTAATTTTTGTCATTTTAAAATTAAAATATTAAATTAAGACTTAACCTAAAATTGGATTATCATATGAAATTCTTCGTTTTAAATGTACAATTAAAAAGGGGGAAATTAGAGCTCATGTTAGAAAAAAGTAAAAGACAATCTTATTTTGCAATTGATTCACAATTATCTATTTATAGTAAAAAAAAAAAAAATCTATTGTAAAATTTATTCATAGTATAAAATTAATATCATTATATACATTCACTACATTATTTGAATACCAACGAATGCATACAATAAGTATCAATTAATGCATGTAATGAAATTAATTTCATACTATGAACAAATATATATAATCTTGAATTTTATGGTTTTTACAAATTACAACATGTACCTTTTCTCTCTGCAATTGAATACTTCATCGTGTTAAGTTTTGTAATTTTGAAACATAATTTTTTGTCAATAATTAAATGATATGATTATTAACAAGGGTGCAAATGACGCTTGACGGTCGGTGGACGGTCGAGCGCAGCCAAGCGCCAAGACCGCCTAGGCGGTGCCAAGGTTTTTCTATTTTATTTTTTATTTTTTTATTAATATTAGTTTTTTTAAAAATATATATTAATAAAAATATACATTATAGATAAATTATAAATTTAAAACATAATTAATAACTATCAAAAAATATAAAAGTCAACAAAATGTTAAAAACTATTATAATACGACATAGAACGAATAAATTATGAAGTAGTTCAATTAAACTTTCATTTTTTAGTAATTTAGTAAATTAGTTTTTATTTTTTAATTTTAGTTCTAACTTTTAAGTTAAAATAAAAATTAAAAAAAAAAAAAGAGTAATGGTCATCTAGGCGGTGCCAAAAACTGCCTCGCCGGCTGCCTAAGCGGTCTCGACAGTGCCAAATCTATTGACGGATTTTTCTCGGCGATTTAACCTTGGTGTCGGCGGCCGAGGACCTTCAAGTGCCTAGGCGGTCTCGGCGACCGCCATTTACATCTATGATTATTAGATATACCACATAAATGTCAACAAATAAAATTATAATTTTTTATAATGAGAAACATCCTTAAAATGTATTTTTAACATTAGAAACATAACTTAAAAAGATAAAATAAAGTCGTTATTTTTATTATTAAAAATAATTTTATATATTGACGTCTATTCGAAAATTTATGACATTTTCAACAGTAACACCATTTAATTATTATAAAAAATTAATAGATATTTTAAATTTTAAAACTTATAAAATTAATATATTAAACTAAAAAAAAATGTTATAATTAATAAAACCGTAAAGTTGTGATTTTTTTCACAATTAACCAAAACAAATTGGAGTAATAGAAGCACAAAAGATCAAAAGACCCACAACAAATTAAGTCCAATCTCTTTAATCAGAATGTCGATGTTATTGGCACTAGCCTCTTAAAAAAAATATCTGAATATTATTTAATTTTTACTCTATAAAAAATTATCAAAAGAGTATTAAAATTTAAAAAAAAATTATAAATAGAAGGCGGTGTGCATTCATTGTTCCAATACTGTATTGCCTAATTTTAATTGAGGGTCAAATCTGAAAGCCCAAGACGGCCCAGCCCAGACTTTCTTAGTGATCAAACGACGTCGCGGAGTGCGAAAAGAGGGTTTTAGCAGGGGGTTGAAGCCTAGGTTTCCTGGAGAAGAACCGTCGATCGAGGATGAAGCCGGTGGTGGGGACGGTGGTGTCGAATAAAATGCAGAAGTCAGTGGTGGTGGCGGTGGACCGCCTCTTCCATCACAAGCTCTACAACCGCTACGTCAAGCGTACCTCCAAATTCATGGCTCACGACGAGAACAATAAGTGTAACATCGGCGACCGCGTCCGTACTTTTCTTCTCTCATAGACACACAAACACACACACGCACATTATATTTATATGAAGGGATTTAGAGAATGAAATTAGTATACCGGTCGGATTGCAGGTGAAGTTGGACCATTCACGGCCGCTAAGCAAGCGCAAGCATTGGGTAGTGGCGGAGATCCTTAAAAAGGCGAGAATATATGTGGCTCCATCGAAGGATGTTTCTACCCCGGAAGATTCAGGCAGCAAAGCCTCGTGAGGTAATTGTGGATTCTTGCTACTTTTTTCTTTTTATTGTTTAGCCTATCAGTGGGAATTTTATACCAATTCGAAATTGGTTAGATCCTTAGAGTGGGTTGTGGATTTTGATCGTGCGAGCTAATTTCATTGTCAACTTGCTGAATTGTGTGTTATTCAGTTGGTGAATTATTCATGAAATACATGAAATGTGGTTTATATGTTGGCAAAAAAAGGTTATCATGGATAGAGAAGTGGATATCAGCTTAAGAGTAGAAACTATTTCCATGTATTGTGTTGTTAGTCTTGCATGCTCCAATGTATCACAATATATCACAATAGACCATTAATGTTTATGTGTTTTCATGATGAATTTAATAGATTGCAGAGTTTGGTGAGCAAAAATCTTCATTTCAAAAGGAAGCACAGATATTCGCTTGGGTCGAATTGTTATGTGTGTGTGAAATAAAAAACGATTTTGAGGGAGTGATTTGATTTAGTGATAGAACAGTGAAAGTGGTAGGTGTTTGTAAATTTTGTAAAAAGTTGGCATTGAGTGTTTGGTAAAAGATTTGAATAGAATAAAATATTAATGAGAAGCTAGAATCACGATGATTAATTTAAGTAGAATCATTCGTTTTGAAAAGACTCAGAATTACTTTACAGACAATTCTAGATGATTATAGTTACCTAGTATAATTAATTGAAAACACCCCTTTACTGTGATATATACTAGGCCGGTTGGGATACCATTGTTATATAATGGTTAATGTGACATTTCTCCTACACCTCCAAGATGGATGACATGTTGCACAAAAAAGATAATAGAACGGGGCAATGTTTTAAAAAACTAATTCGGGAACTGAGGCGTTTTTCTATAGTACACCGAGGTGTAAGAACCGATTCCAACTGAGGCGTAAGAACCGAGGCGTAGACTAAATATATATATATATATATAGTTATAGTAATATCAAATACCATAAATTAATTAAATAATTTATAAAAACTTGACTAAAACTACTATAAACATAGTCCATCAATATAATGTTAACTGCCAGTTTTAGTCAATATTTAGGGAGAATTGCACGGCGCCACTCAAGGGGGAGAAGACCGTGCCGCCGGGGGAGAGAAGAATCGCGCTACTCTAGGGGAGAGAAGAACCGCTTCGAACTGCCTCGATTAATCGAGGCTCAAGCCTCTGTTGCGCCTCTGAGGCGTTTTTTTATAGTTTAGAACTGAAGCTAGCCTCAGTTCGTAAGCCTCAATAGTTTTTTAAAACATTCGGAGAATTCCAAGCGATGCTGGTTTTTTATTCTATACTTATCATACTGATTAAAACTTTTTTTTTTTTTTTTTTTTTTTTCGGGGGGGGGTGCGCGGGGGTGTGGGTACCATAGGTATTTGTACGTCTGTAGTTGTAGAGTTGCATGAATGAAATTCATTTCACATGGTGTTTTCTTTATGATTCCTGACCTAATTACTGCTATAACTATGCTTGTAATACACTGACCTTTTGCAATTGGAATCACATGGACCGTTTGTCAACCTCTTGCTTTATTACCAATGTGCTCAATTGACATGTGCATTATGTATTCTCTACTATAAAAAATTTAATGGTATTATTTTTTTGTTGTAAAGATATTTATCACAAATGATGGAAAATGCTGTAATTCATGTACTAGTTGAATTAGATTCTTATAATCTTAAGAAAATATATGTCAAGTTTATGTGCTTTCTATCTGTCTTGTTCTTGAAAAACAGGTATTTGGTATTTCTTTTGGTTCCGGGTGAAGTTGATCTGCAGATCCTCTTTATCTATTTGAAGCGTGTAGAATATCAGCTGTACGAGAGAATTCCCTTTGCGTCTGTGGGCCGATAGATTATTTAGAGAGTTTGATGTGTGTAGGGTTTTCCTACCTAAGAAGATATTCTGCTTCAACCCTACTTCGTCGTTTTCACAATAAATTTTCTTTGTGATTTTTCTCTCTCTTAGATTTTCTTTTTTCATGTCGGCCTTTGTTTTCTAGTTTATTTTGAAGTTTAGAACTAGTTTAACATCAAACGACGGACATAAATTTGTCGTCTGCTGGTGTGGAAAAAACATTACACAAAAATTTCCTGTAAGTGAATTTTCTTCCCAAAAGTATTATTGCTTAGCATATATAGTGTCGTTATTCAACATACAAAGTGTCACTGTTCAGAACTAGTTTAACATCAAATGACATTAATGAACATTAATTTGTTGTTGATGGAGAGGAAAAAAATTACACAAAAGCTCCAGTTTTCCCATACTAAATTTTCTCTCACAAAGTATCACCGTTTAGCACTCCTTCGTCCCTACAGAAATTTGTACATTTTTCTTATTTGGACGTTTTACAAAAATTTGTACATTATTAAAAAAAATATTAATTTGCGATGCGTGCACCACTCACAAAATTATACACATATTTATCTATACTATTATTTTATACTTCCTCTGTCCACTAAAAATATGCATTTTTTTTTTGTACGTTATTTGATACAATATGTTGGAGGATATTTTAGAATAATATTATGAGATGTATTTATGAATAAAGTAAATATTTTTTAAAGTATTTATGATATACTTTCCAAAAATATTCACTTTATTTATAAATATATTTTTAAATAATAATAATTATTAGAATATATTTTTAAATAATTAGAAGTTGATTAGAAACATATTTTTAAATAATTAGCACATTATTATTAGGTAAAATAGTAAATTTATATGAGCTCAATTTAGCTGATGAGCCAACCCAGAGTAGGTAGATGAAGAAGTAAAATTAATTGTTGTTCACACATAGTCTTTTTAATAAGAAGGTTCATTGTTCCATTAGAATACGATTAATCAGACATGAGTTAAATGATCTCCAAGCAGTTTATTGAATAAATTCCATCCCAACAAGCAAAGCCGGTCATTTCTACCATGATCAGACGAGCCTAGTATTGTTAAGCTCAAATTTGAGTTCAAATCGATTAAATCTAAATCAATCTCTAGTAGCTCATGAGTCGGCTCGACCTACTTACACCTCTAACATACTCAATTTTCATAATAATATATATTTTCAAGCTAAATTTTGCTAAAACTACAACACTTGTTTAACTTTCTTTCCTTGATGTATCTCCTTACCTCTTCCACCCCACCCCAATTACCCGATTCAGCATACACCATACTCAACATCTTATAATTAGCAGCATTCTCAGGTTCAATCCTCACAAGCATATTTACTACTTCCTCTGCTAAATCCAATCTCCCATAAAGCCTGCAAGCAGAAGCCAAAGAACTCAAAACTCTTGGGCTTTGTTTCTTCGACGTTTTACACACAGCTTCGTATGCGTCTTCGAGCTTCCCTGCCCTCCCCAGAAGGTCAATATAGCAAGCATAGTGTTCCCTGCTCAAAGACACATTTATATCCTTCATTGCTCGTTCGAAGATCATTCGTCCCTTGTCCACAAGACCGCTGTGGTTGCAGGTCATTAGCACTGCAAGATATGCTACTCCATCGGCCTCTATTCCACTCCCCTGCATTTCATCAAAGAGCTTCAAAGCTTCCTCCGCATGCCCGTACAGCCCATACGCGCTAATAAGAGCACTCCAAGAAACACAATCTCTATTCGTTGTTTCATAAAACACTTGCTTAGAGTCTTCAAGACTACCGCACTTTGCGTACATGTTGATGAGGGCATTTCTGATGAACAGATCGGTGCATAATCCCGATTTCAACGAATAGCAATGAACTCCGTAGCCATCAGGAAGAGATAACATGCAAGTAGATGCTGAAATCAGTGCCAAGATGGTAGCACTATTAGGCAGAATCCCCTGTTTCTGCATTTCGTTGAATAATTTGATAGCTTCTCTAGCTTTATCTTTACTCCGAGAATAGCCTGCAATCATGGTACTCCACACAACAACCTCCTTCTTCACAGACCTGTTGAATATAACCCTAGCAATCTGCAATTCTCCGCCACATTCACAATACATATGCAATAGTGCAGATGAGAAGAGAGCTTCCGAGTCATAACCGTGACGAACTGCATAACCATGAATCTCTTTCCCATGTGTTATTGAGCGCAGCTCAGCACAAGCTGGTAGAATGCTAACCAATGTAACTCTGTTTGGTTTCATATTCTCAATCTGCATTGCTCGTATGCAATCGAACGCCCTAGCGTACTCACGATTCTCAATCGATCCTGTGATCATTGCAGTCCAAGAAACCTCATTTTTCACTAAGATCTTATTGAAAACACAAAACGCCATATCCGGATCACCAAATCTCCAGTAAAAGTTCACCAGAGATGTGGCTACAAACGTCGAATACTCCATTTTTTCGTCAAGGAAGAACAGAGCATGCAGAGCTCTTCCTAATCTCCAATTCTCACTCTTAATGCACGTAGAAATGCAGCTAGCAACTAACTCAGGCTTGGCCACCAAACCGTGAGCGTACATGTCCCTAAACATCCGAAGTGCTTCCAGGGGGAACCCATTTTGAGTATAGCAATTAATCATCGAGTTCCAAGAAATGGTGTCTCTGCTTGGCATATTGTCGAACACCTTCTCCGCACTTTCTGTGCGCGAAAGCTTTGCGTACATCGAGAGCAACGAATTCGACACAGTAAATTCTGCGTCGAACCCATTTTTAATCACGTTGCAGTGAATCTGATCCGCCAGAACTCGGCGGGATTGAGAATGAACACACGCTTTGGTGATTGATGGGACGACAAACGCTGTGCTGGTGTTCAGTTGGAAAGGGTGGATGTGTTGGACGTAGAAAGTGAGGACTTGGTCGTACAATTCTCGTGAGATCAATTCCTTGACTTCAGAGTGCAGCGAAGTGATGGCGACTGAAGAAGAAGATGATGATATACAGCGCTTGATTAGAAGAGCAGGAAGCATCACGGAGCATTCGACTGGCGAGGCATGACAATGGTCCATTTCTCGATTTATGCGTGTCATCCTTGCACTGGGGCCATAGCGAGGCATGACAATGGTTAATGGGCTTCCATAAGAAAAAACAGTTATAAATATAACAAAAATGAGACAATCTCTTGGAAAATTATGGAAAGTTCTGAACCGAATCCGTGCAAATATGGATCGATGGGGCGGATATGGATATTATTGTCGGTCTATGTAGACATGTCCCACTCAATTTTGATTCGTTTATATTATTAAAAATTAAATATATACTTCTTTCATCCCCAAATTTGTTCTTACTCTTCATTCGTGTCCGTTCCCAAATTTATTTACATTTTTTTTAGAAAATATTATTTTATTACAATACTCACCAATAATCACTTTATTCTTTGATGGACTTCACAATTATTTTATTTACTTTATCTACTTTATCTCATTTTTTTAAAACTCGTGCACACACAAATGAGAATAAATTTAGGGGACGGAAGGAAAATAATCGTTATGACCAGAATTATATGATTTTTGGCCTCTAAATCTAGGTTTATCGGATCCTGGATTTATCCTCAAATGGGTCATATTTCCCTAATATAAGGACCAGTACATCCCCCCCCCCCCCCCTTTTGAGTACTTTACCCCGTTTTATTTTTCGTTTTGAAAATAAGTTTTAAGAGAAAAAATTATCCTTTAAATATATTTCACGATTATAAAATATCAGTTCACCCCCTCTTTCAAAACTTAGAATTTGATTGGTTATACTCCACAATTCTTCAACCATATTTTTTGAACAAAAATGTTATAAATTTTTTTTATTCTGTCAACATGATTTTGATACAAGATGATAAAAGTACTTCATATGCACATTAATGATTTTTTCATCCGTTTTTTTACATTTAAAAAAAAAAATTGAACTTATTTATTCCACACTGGTTGGTGGAACAAATGCAAACTGTTCGAAAAAAATTTCTAAATATTTCTACTTTGTTCAGAAATTTTTTTTGAACATTTTGCATTTGTTACACCAAAATTTCCGAACAAAATTTTTAAATTTTTTTTCGAACAAATGCTACTTGGTCCACTAAATTTTCCGAACAAAAAGCATTTGTTCGAATAACTAGATTCGAACAAATGCCTCCAGTGATTTTTTTCATGTTTTTCAATCAATTTTGTCCGACGAAACTTTACTAATGATTTTTAATCTATTTACATGCAAAATTAGTTTTCACTTGAAAAGTGCATGGATATTTTGGGAAAAGTATGGGTAGTGAACTGAACATTTATGGTGATGAAGTAAAGAGTGTGGTGAAATACTCAAAAAAGGGGGAAAAATATCTACATCCCTTTTGTAATTGTGTAGGGTCTTGTTATACTTATTTGCAATAGGCCAGATATGAAGGGCAAATATGTCTTTTCGTTCTTTTATGGTTGATCATCTATAAATAGAATGTTTTCTCCTCATTTGTAAAGGACTTGAAATCTCATTCAAGAAATAATACACTCACAGGCTAGTGACCTCTCTTTGGAGCACTTAAAGCCATATTCAAGAGAGGGGTTCCCAAACTCTTCCCCAATTGTTGGTGTTCTTATTTTATTTTTTCATTGATATTTGTTAGTTATCGATTAATCGGGAATACCTCTATAGTCACATAAATTCACACTTGAAGCTCGTTAAATCGATAACAACAATAATATTTATAGAAAAAATATATTATTATTTCTTAGTATTTATAGTATAAATAAGAATAAAAAAATATAACAAATATATTTTTTATTAATATTTACTAAAATGTGCAAAATTAAAATTTTATTATTCAACTGATGTTTACTCTATTATGCAAAAATATTGTACCAATTTAAAAATAGTATTTTAAAATTTTACCAATTTGAAATTATTTCTATGAAATATAAAATAATGTTTTAACTATAAATTTCAATTGATATCAACATATTTAAAGATAAAAATAAATTCATAAATATATTACTAATATCATAAATTTATTTTATCAATTAAGATCTTAGTTATATTTTAAATATGTAAGAATATATTATATTATACTCCCTCCGTCCATGAAAATTAGTCTACCTTTTTTGCATGTGGTTTAATGCAATATGTCGGAGGATATTATGTGGTATTGTGAGGTCCATTCACGAATTTAAAAATTGTGTATGAAAAGTATGCATATAGTATTTTCATATACAATTTTTAAATTCATGAACGGACTTCACAATACCCCATGATACCCTCCGACATATTGCATTAAACCACGTACAAAAAAGGTAGACTAATTTTCATGGACGGAGGGAGTAATTATTATTATTATTATTGCAACAATAAAAATCTAATTTAGAATGGGTCAACTCATCCAGCCATGTGGCTCGTAACGGGTCGATTGACCTAATCCTTGCATAGAGTGGGACGGGTTTGGATCTTCTAATATCCGCTCCGACCTGTCTCATTGTCATTCGTATGTGAAATATTTCATATGCAAAATATATTTAAAATAAATTTATACTGAAATTCACCGATCATAGGTCGTTTCAGATTAAAAATTCGTGGATCATAAGCGAGTCAAGTCAAGTCAATTAAAATTTCCAAGAAAAATTAGCAAAGGACTTATTTCAGAAATTTTACTCCCGAACTATATTACTATATAGACAAATGTATATGTTACTGAAAGACAAAATATATATTACTAATCCTTAAAAAAAATTATTTTGTGCTTTTAAAGTAAATTATTAGGTTAATATATATTTTTACAAGAACGAATATGAATTTCTTAATTTATTTTATACTTTTTTTTGCTACTATGTTGTTAATAAAGTAATGTATCTTTTAATACCTTACATGTGTTATTATAAGAAAAATATTTATTTCCTACAGACAAATAAATGTTTATACATACAATAACACACATGTGCTCTTAGAGTAACATATATTTGATCTAACAGTAACACTATTTGCTCCCGGTTTGTGTTATTATATACACAAGCGTGTGTTATTGTAAAGTCAAGTGTATCACTATAAGAATAAATTTATGTTTTTTAATTTATTCATTATTCCTTTAAGTCTAGGTATATTGCTTTAATGTAATAACATATTTTTCACTATTTACATATGTTATTACATGAAAAAATAACTAATAAATATATATTTATGAAAACCCAATATTTTCTCTTATATTATATAAAAAATATTTAATTTTATAAAAATAAATGAATATATATATGTATATATATAATAACATTTAATATGACAATAATATATATTTGCTCTAATAGTAGCATATATTTACTTCCAGTTTGTATTACTATATGAGCAAACGCATGTTACTGTAAGAAAATATATATTTTATAAGAACAAATATTTATTTTTTAATTTAAACATCTCTTTAAATCTAGGTACGTTATTTCATGTAGTAACACGTTTTTGTTTACTATTTCATGTGTTATATTATATGAAAAAATAATTATTTTTATTAAAACAAATAAATATTTGTAAAAAACTATTAGAAACACATATTTTACTCTTATATTGTATGAAAAATATTTATTTCTACAAAAATAAATAAATATATGTAAAAATAATATTTAGTTTAATAGTAACACATTTTTTGTCTTATAGTAACACACATTTGCCTATATATAGTAACATTAATTGGGGCAAAACTCCTAAAATTTGCCTAGCGCGAGATTTTGAGAAAAATTATTCACATCCGATACGACCCAATCTACTCAGGATCCATAAATTTTTTAAAATTCATCACATATTTTTTCTTTTAGTTAGATTAGAGTCATTTTTTTTTAGTTTAAAATCTACACGTAGTTTTTTTTAATTAAATTATACTCATATTTTTCATCTTTTTTCAAATTTATTCTATAAATTAAAAATATTATAATTTTAAATAATATTCTTATTTTGAATATTATAAAAAATTTAAAGAACCTCAACTATTATAAAGAAAGAATATTCATCAATTTCAGCATATACTTTTTATCTATTAAAAGTATAAAAATAAAATATTAAAAATAAAAATCCTAATGATTAAAAATAAGAAAATCGATTAGAAAACTCTATTAGCCAATAATATTTTTTTGGAAATTTCTCAAAATATATTAGTATGTTTAAATAAAAAATTAATAAATCTAAATTGCCAAAACTTATTAAATTAAAAAGAGTTTTACAAAATACAATATAATAATGTAAATACTAGTAGTATTTAAAATAAAATGTATAAATTATATACTTTCTAATATAACATTTTTGAGATTCTTTAAATTATTTTTTACAATTTTCAGAACAAGAAAATATTTCCTCCATCCACTAAAAATATGTACATTTTTTATTCGTCCTTTATGAAAATTATTACTACTACAAATAATTATTTTATTTATTAGTAGATCCCACAATAAGTTAATAATAATCTTACTTTATATTTTTTAATTTATGTGCGGAGCACGAGCACTAATACATATTTACACTTAGAGAGCTCTTATTGCTCTAAGTCCAAAGTTACTTAGATTGCTGTTAATAACATCTCTCTAAGTCCAAAGTCACTTAAAGAGCTGTTATTAACAGTTCTCTAAGTGGGAGGTTTACGATAGCTTTCTCTTAGAGAGCTCTAATAAGTGTAAATGTGTATTAGTGGAGATGCATAGTTGTACAAGATTGGGAGAGTACATATTTTATAATATTTTTTATTTAAGAACTAAACCATTTTAATTTTTGTATCTAATTTGATTACATTTTTAAATAATATTGTTATAGTTTTATTAAGAGAAAATTTTGATACAAAGTGAAAATTATGACTAGAAAAGATATTTGTTAAATTTGATAAAATTTCAAACATGTGTATAATTTGGTTAAAAAAATGTATATGCTAGATTTGTTAAGAAAACTAAAAAGTATAGGCAAAAAGAAAAAAGTATGTGTAAGATTTGATTAATAATAAAAAGTATGAACATGACTTAAATAAAAAATATATATATATATACATGCTAAATTTGTTGAGAAGATAAAAGCATGAACTAAAATTGATCAGTTGACCGACTGCAGAAGAATTGCTCCTTCTGTCACAGTACATATTGTTCATAAATTTCTGTACATGGATTAAAATAAAGCGTTAAAGTAATATTAATTATATTATAAATAATGTATAAAAAGAATATACAAGTATTGTAATAAAAAGAATATATATATATATAAAAAGGCGAAGTGAGTTAATTGTATATGTCTATTGCGCACTGTGTGCATCATGTAATTTAATTGTGTTTTTTTAAGTTATTTTTATTATTATTGTAAAATTATCTTTATTTATACTGAACAATCATTTTCATATTAGAGTAACTTTTCAATATTAATAAAAAGTAAAATTTTTAAAAATATAGTTAAATTAACTATGCACCTAATACATTCAAAACTAAAACTATTAGATAAAGAGGAAGTGTGAGGATATTTTTTTACAATGCATAATGAAAATTGAATAGATTAAAATAGAAAGTAATATACTATGTGGCAGAGGAAGGAAGCATATGTTTACAATTCTATCATAATTTTATCATGTATCATTTTATTATTTTTTTACAATTCCTTTCGAACGTATTTTTATTTTCGGAAAATATTACTTCCTCTGTTCCATAGCAGCTTGCAAGGGGAGGGGCACACAAATTAAAAAAAATGGAATAAAGTAAAAAAAGTATAGTACTTTGAGGGGTAATTTGGTAAAATTTTATGTAAAAAGTAAAAAAATTAGTTGGATTGAGTTTAATGTGGGCCCAAAAAGTGAAAAAGTAATGACATTTTGTGTAAATATGTAGATATGTAAGGGCGAAGTTTATAAAATGATTTTTTTTTTGTCTGCAAGTTCTTGTGGGACGTCCCAAAAAGAAAGTCTGCGAGTTCTTATGTCTTATAGAACGGAGGGAGTAGTTTAAGTACTTTTTTTTTCCAGATATGATCATCCATTTTTTTTCACCCTTACCAAAAGAATGCAACCCCAAAATTTGAGAAGAAGAACCATACATCATATCATTGTTTTTGAAAACCGGTTGAACCGATCGGACCGTGAACCGGCCATAGAACCGGTCCGGTTGCCCCCTGAAAACCGTTTTTACGGTTGAACCGGTCTACTTTTATATTTTAATTTTTTTATAATTCTTTTATTAAATTAAATCGTGAAACATGTCTCAATCCCCAAATTAATTTATTTTACAATTTATATATTTTAAATATTCGTAATAATATTTTAATTTGAGATTTACATGAATTATGAAACATATCATGGATTATAATCTGATATTATTACTTAAGTTATTTTGAGTATTTAATTTCGATTGTATGTGATTCTATTATTTTATTACTTTATTTCAATATGTGACATATAATTTATTAAAATTTTATATGAGGATATTTAATTTATTTTATTTTTAATATAACATATATAATATTTAAAAATGTAAGTCAAAATATATTTAACGGTTAGACCGCCGGTCCAACCGGTTGGATCGGTTGAACTGTGAACTGGTGCTCTACCCGGTTTAGTCACCTGTCCGATTATGAAAACACTGCATCATATAATGAAATCAAACCTCACTGGAGTTACGTGTAGGATAATGAGGCATCCATGTCAAAAAATCCCTTCATTTGTATCTGTTCCAAGCTTCTAAGCTTCTTATTTTGATTCCATCCAAAATCCATCTCTCTCGTATATATATACACATACATATATATATTATATTCACACATGTAAGTAATTATTTTGACACAATTACCGAGGCATGAATCGTGATCTCCATTCACGTTTCTTGACTAATTTCACCTGGGCAAACGGAGGTAACAGAGTGCTGATCAACCGTTCCTATATCGTGATTCTGGTTCACGTTTTTACTGAAATCGTGAACGCAATTCACGACTTCACTTAAAAAAGATACGCCCCAACATTTCACTCTTATTTCATAAGAACAAATAAAAATGCAATAATTAAAAAAAAACTTATTCTCCTATTGCCCGAAATAAACTTTTTTTAATTCTTTTTTTTTTTTAAATTTAGAGTATAACACTATCAATATAACACTCATAAAGATAAATTTTCCTCCAACACAAGAGAGAATCGATTTTCGTTCTTATTTACATTAAAAACCTTACTTTTGCTCTCACATTAGACTATACTAGGATAGTATATTCCTATGCGTTGCACGAAAACCAATCGTATATATATTTTATCACTTCAAAAATAAATAATAAATTTAAAAATATATATTATTTTAAGTAAAATTAAAAACACAATGTGATACCTAATACTAATGTATAAAAATTAAAAACTCACCACTACATTACTATCCATAATTATATACTAACTATAACTTTAAAAATATAGTATCATTGCATCAAATCTATTAGAATATCTAATAATATACAAAAGAAAAAATTAATATTATTAATGACTAATCATTGTATATTATTAATGACTAATCAGTTAATATGTTTTAATATATACAACTAAGTCCATAAATAAATCAATATACCAAAAAAATATTTTATATGTGAAATTTATTATATATATCATTTTTTGATACATACGATTAACAATAATACATAAATAATACTTTCAAATAATAACTAAATTAACTGATTTTCATGTCACGGGTAGAAAATGGCGCCACGCACGATCCGTTGATATTCTCCGGATCTCCTCGCACACATCGAAAGGTTGAATAACCAATTCCCGAAGAGCGGAATTCTTCAAGACAAACAAACCCAATTTCAACTCTGAAACACATCCTAAATACCCTGAGATTGTCAACTTTTTCAGATTTGCAGACAACCTACTCTCAGTGCAGAGCTGCATAACCTGTTGTGGAGTACATTTTTTTTACTCCACTCTCTCTTTCTCTTAAAAGGAAACGCTTCAAACATCGCTCCCCCTCTCACAAAGTCATCTAATTCTTTGTCCCGAGCTCTCATTGAAATGAGGTCTTGCTCCGAGAGTTTGTCAACAATCTCTTGTTCCTCGAAGATACTATTATAGGAAAGTTCCGCCAATAACCACTTGAACTGCATAAACAAATAATTAATTCAAAAACAAAATGGTATGCAACTCTGCCAGTAAATGTAATATTTACCTTTATCTCAAGGCTCTCCAATGAAGTGCACGCTTTAATCAGAGGAAATAGAACTTCGGTAGGTTCCTCACTCACAGTCCTTACTTCCAATTCCAGATGTTTCACATTTAATCTAGGAAGCACAGGCTGCAACGGCTGCAACATGATCAAACTTAATCATGACTATTGAATTTGATAAAATGAGAGGAACCACAATTAAAACACGACGAGATGAGAGATCTAGTAAACAAAACTCACCCTAAACGATTTTAAACCACAGGTTATCAACTTAGGTTATCAACTTGAGCAGCTGTAGTTGACGGCCTATGCAAGATGATATTCTATGCCAGACTTGTTCTATTGTTTGCAGAGTTTGAACACCCGCGGTGAACTCAATAAGGTTAGGAAGGTTATACAGGCGTAGGTCAAAACTAGGTATCAAACCACAATACTTGAAGGATTCAAGATTCATCAAGTTTGCTACCTCAACGGATTTAAGATTTCCAGTGTGATGTATGCCTAGATGCTTCAACGGCAGGGAATGATCCACAATGTAGACATTTCTTAGGGCGTAAGAATGCTCAATCGATAAGCTTTCAAGAAGAGGGGAATTCAAGAGCAAAAGGTAAAGCTCTCCATTGTCCACACCAACATGTGATAAGGAGACTTGCTTAAGGCATCCCAAGGCGGGGGGCAGAGCCCCCCCTGCTACCTTGATCATATTAACAAGCCCAAGAGAGTAAATATCACGAGGACCCACTGGGGCAGCGCATCTCATGTTTATGTCGATGATTTCAACCTTGCTGGAGAATGCAAATTCGAGCCACCTCTCAACATTGGCTCCTGGCAAGTGGGGCATATGCACCCTGAATTCCTTAGCTTCGTCGCCTTTATGTGAATCCAACACGCGATTGATCATCTTTACGTAACCTTGGAATCTATTATCTTGTGTTTCGCTCATGCTACGAGGAAATCTCTCGTTTCCCCTTGTTTGATCACAGGCTTCAATGGAGGAAAGTTGAGGCCAATTGTGCAGGTGTACAGATATCGCCAACGACTCGAAATCAAGCTAGTGGATGCAGCATCCCCAAACGAGAGCCGAGAGATTATGGATATAAGAATATCGTCTGGCAAGTTGCCCAGTCTGTCTTCCTCCATATCTACACATTGATTTAAAAAGCTCCATTTTTGTAATTAAAAACCTTTGTACTGTGACACACTCCTAATTGCAGTAACAGATTAAGTCGCAACAGTGAGAACATATGACCACAAATCACGAATTCTAATTCTACAATACAAATTAAAAAAAAGAAAAAGAAAAAAAACAATATCCAATTGCATATATATGCATATCTAAACAATAGCAAAAGTATTTACTCTAGTACTGGAAACTTCACAATGACAAAACAAACTAAGAAAAAATGATGGATAGTTAAACCCAAGTGACCTCAATCTCAAAATAAAAAATAAAAAAATCATCCTAGAAGCAATTTATAGACTGAATGAACTCTTAACACTATATTCATACCAAACAGCACCAACCGATGCACGATATTAAAAAACAATTGCCACCAGAGTAATTTCGGGAAAAAAAAAAATATAACGAATCAATCTACTTATGAAACAATAGTCAAATAAACATTCAGAATAAAATATTATGATTGTAAAAAAATCCAAATATATATTTGAAAAAAGAACAGTTATAATAGGCTTTGTAGAATCCATATTGATCGACGACATTAGAAGAGTATAATTGAATCAGATGTTCATACGTACCTCTTTATCGTATTGAATAAACTCTGAGAAGGAAAAAACTCAAAAAGAGATCAACCTGAGGTAGAAACCCTAGAAGAATAAAAAGTGTGTAGGTAAATTAGGTTAATTTAAATATCGTATTTGCAGGGGGAGATGCGCACTTTTTCTTCTGGCCGAAATATCAGCGAAAAATCCGCTAACAATTGCCCAATATCATATCATGAACTACTTTTTAACAAGATAAAAAAAAAAATTATAAATATAAATATTGTATCAAAACATAAAAAATAATTTATATAATACTTTGCCTTGAAAATATCGTATTGATGAAAATATAAAGTCTTAAATTTGTAAAAAAGTTGATGAATATATCAATATCGAATATCGATATCGATAAATTTAAAAATTATAAAAAAATTAAGAGCAAATAATTAATACATAAATACAATAAATAAATGACAAAAACTTATATAAAAATTTTCACGGTAAAAATTTCTAAAAATAAACTAAAATATATAACAAAACCACGAGCACACTCCCCTCCCTTTATACGCGCGCCCGACGCCTGCTCCCAGTATCCATCTCTGTAATGTTAATTCATTACCCCCTCCTCCAACCAAAAAGCCCAGCCGAGCAAAATTAATATTTGGCATCCCCTCCTCCGACACAAATGCGAGCCCCCCAACTAATATTTTGCATCATTGGAAATTTTAATTTTATTATTATTTTTTAATTATCATAAATTTAAAAATAAATTAAATAATATTATATAATAAATTTTAAAACTTGCTCTCAATTTATGTTAGTATAGTAACATACATTTACTTATATAATAACATACATTTATCCATATAGTAACACAAACTGGAGAACAAATATATGTTACTATTAGATCAAATATTTTTTACTATCTTATAAAATGTTGTTATTTTATATATATTCATTTGTTTTTATAGAATAAATCATTTTTCACATAATACAAGAGCAAAATGTGTGTTATTTTAAGAATAAATATTGATTATTCACAAATATTTATTTATTTTTATAGAAATAATTATTTTTTTAATATAATAACATATGTATTACATGAAACAATATACCTAGATTTAAAGGGATAATGAATAAATTAAGAAACACATATTTATTCTCATAAAAATATATTTTGCTCATATAGTAACACACATTTGCACATATAGTAACACAAATTGGGAGACAAATATGTGTTACTATTAAAGCAAATATATGTTACTATCTTATAAAATATTGTTATTTTACATATATTTATTTATTTTTATAGAATAAATAATTTTTCACATAATGCAAGATCAAAATGTGTGTTACATAAGAACAAATATTAATTATTCACAAATACTTATTTAATTTTATAGGAATTGTTATATTTTTTATATAATAACATATTTATTACATGAAACAATATACCTAGATTTAAAGGGATGACAAATAAATTAAGAAACACATATTTATTCTCATAATAATATATTTTGCCCATAGAGTAATACACATTTGTCCATATAGTAACACAAATAGAGAGATAAATGTGTGTTACTATTAGAGAAAATATGTGTTACTATCTTATAAAATATTGTTATTGTACACATATTCATTTATTTTTATAGAATAAATAATTTTTCACATAATGCAAGAGCAAAATGTGTGTTACTATAAGAATAAATATTGACTATTCACAAATATTTATTTATTTTTATAGAAGTAATTATTTTTTATATAATAACATATGTATTACATGAAACAATATATCTAGATTTAAATGGATGATGAATAAATTAAAAAATACATATTTATTCTCATAAAAATATATTTTATCCTTATAGTAACACACATTTGCCCATATAGTAACACAAATTGGGGACAAATGTATGTTACTATAAGAGCAAATGTGTGTTACTGTAAAAGTAAATGTGTGCTACTATATGCATAAATAATTATTTGTAATATAATATTAAATATATATTTTAATCTACACAATAATTAAAAAAATTAAAAAAAACCTAAAAAAAAGGCTAAATATTGAATTGGATTGGGGGTGCAAGAATATTGCATGAAGATTATTTTTACTTTTTAATGTTATTGAAGTGGGGGTGGGTGTGTTGGCGTGAGTTTGTTGTTTGGGGGGGGGGGGGAGGGAATTAGTGTGTGGTAGTCTGATTAGGGCTGGCATACCGTACCGTACCGGACATACCGTACCGAAAATTTTGGTATGCATTTTTTCATACCGATACCGTACCGAAATTTTCGGTATACCGAAAATTTCGGTATAACAGAAAGTCATACCGCATACCGTACCGAACATTCGGTATATCGTACCGTACCGATATTTCGGTATATACCGGTCCATACCGAAATATCGATTCATATCGACATACCGCTTATATCGGTATACCGATCCATACCGACATACCGCTTATATCGGTATACCGATCCATACCGACATATCAATTTATACCGAAACTTGTGCATATACCGAAAATTTTACATAAAAAAATACTATCCAAAATATTAATAACAAAAATACAAAATACTAAAGTAACTTTTGTTCCAAAAGTCCAACACAACAAATTTAAAAACACAATCATGTCACAAAAAGTATTAAAGTATTACAATCCCATAAACAAATATATAACATAATTCATTTCAAATCCAAATCTCTAACATTCCATAACCTGCAAAAGAAATCAACAATGAAAAATCTCAGTATAAGAAAATTTAGATTCCATTATGAAAAAATCAATAATAAAAAATCTCAGTATAAGAAGTAATAAATAAACTATGAAAACATTGTGGACTGCTGGAGAATTCATTGTTAACATGCTAAAAAAGTGATACCTTGCTTCTAGATAGAGAATAAAATTAAAATTTTGCAGTGAATCAACATTCAAAAGTTACTCCAGTACAAACATGAGTCATGGGTGTTTATTGTTTTAAACAACTCAAACTTTGTTCAATCATGTTTGAAATTTCATTCACATGTGGACATTGCTAATATTTCCCCAATTCTAAAAAACCTCAGTTAATGATATTTTCTAAGTTATATTCTCAGATGCATAGTTGATGTCCTTTCTTTTCTACCTTTCAGCGGGAATGCAATATATAAATCTTCACCATTTTTTTTGCAACTCAAATTGAATTAGGTGGTTTTTAAATTTTTATACAAAATTCTTTTTTTTTCCTTATACAACTGGATAACTCCCAAACCCCATAGTGGGCATTCACTCAAATCTGGGACACATTAAGAACAAAAAAAAAAAAAAAAAACAGGGAAAGAGGAAAAGTCATAAGCAACAAGAAAACAAGATAAATAATTCAAATTTGAGACACATTAAACACTATTTTGAAGCAGGATATGGCGCATAACAAGTTCAAAATTAAACACTGAATTTTTTGTATTAAACACTATTTTGAAGCAACGAACCTTGGTGTCGAAGCAGCGTCACAGAGCAGCGTGGGGGAGGGTCGTGGCGTCGGCACCGTGGGGGAGCGTCGGAGCACCGTGGTGTCGAAGCAGCGTCGGGGAGCGCTGAAACAGTGTCGGGAAGTGTCGAATAGCACCAAAGTAACATGGTGCGTGGAGGAGAGATGGAGCATTAGAGGTTCGAGCAGCGCAGGGGCGCCGGAACAACGTCGGAGCAACGACAGAGCAAGGGAAGGAATTGCGGGCTTTGCGGCCGTCCGTGAGTTGTGAGGAATAAATGGACTAGGGTTTCAAACTTTCAGATTTGGTATATGAATAATTGAAGTAGGGTTTCAAATTTAGTATTAAAATAATATTTTTAATTTATTTATTTATTAAATAATATACCGGTATATTTATTATACCGAAAATATGCGGTATGCCGAAATATTTTCGGTATACCGGTTTATACCAAAAATATTTCTGTATTTCGGTATATACCGGTATACCGAAAATTTTGAAATCCTATATCGATACCGTACCAAAAATTTCGGTACGGTATCATACCATACCGAAAATTTCGATAAATTCAGTATTTTTCGGTATGGTAAGTACGGTATACCGGTATTTTCGGTATTTGCTCCACCCCTAAGTCTGATAGATGTTCGCGTGTGTTTTGGAAAAGAGGAAACGCACGTGGGGAACTTTTTTTTTTCTTCTTCTATATTTAGTAATTTCTACGGTAGAAATTTCTACCCAAGTGTTGCTCTAAATAAATATATTTTTTACTATTTTATATATGTTAATATATAGAATTTTTTTAAATAAATAATATATTTGTGAAAAACTAATATTTATTCAACACACATTTTACTCTTTATATTATATAAAAATTTATTCTATAAAAATAAATAAATATATGTAAAAAGAATAATATTTTATATGATTGTAACATACGTTTGCTCAATACATATTTGTTCCCCAATTTTCTTACCAGTTTGTGTAACATCCACCCACTTAATTCTAAATGTTTTCCATGATTTCATATCTTAATTCTTAATTGAAACTACTATTATCAATTGTGGAGAGACCATCATATATTAGAAAAGAAACATAAAAAAAATCTGATAAAAAATTTTGTGATTTTTTTCCGATAAACCATGTCTTAGAAATCACCATCAGATTCATGTTTTTTTCTAAATTTTTACCCAAGATTTTCATTTCGAATTCAATCTTTAAAATTGAACTAGCTTCTTAAATCTCCTTCCTTGTTTCTATTATATTCATATCATCATCGTACTCTGAGATAATATAAAAATTATTTTCTTTATTTATACACAACGTAATGATTCATTGTTTATATATTTCTTCTACATGAGGAATTCACTATGTCGATTTTACCACATTCGACCTGATTGTGTTAAGTCATATTGTTGGTAGAATTCTTTAATAGATGGATTAATTGCTGTTTAATTCTTTGTAAATCTACCAAACAATAAACTAAGATTTAATGTTCTTGGGTTGTAAAAGTATAGAGAGAAAGTAGGAAAGTTAGAGTGAGAAAGTAGTTGTGGTATTATGAAAGCTTAGAGAGAAAAAGGTACAATGGAGACATATTTATAGGTTTGCATGTGTGAGGTGGCACCTTGTGAGCCTATTTGGTTTTAGGCGCTGACAAGTGTCCTTGACACTTGTCTTAGCTCACTACAATGCTACCTTCACAATGCTTCGTCCCATTACATCGCTATCAATCTCCTATATAGCTTGTCTAAGTGTTTTGAGCCGGTGCGAGCTTCATGGCGAGCAATCCCGCTAGCTTCCCCCTCTTGGTCTCATTTAGTCTTGCTGACTTGGTTGTGGCTCATCCCAGCAAGCTTCTCTTATTGCTAAGCTTCTGGGCGAGCTTCTCTAGGTTGACTTTGGTCAAAGCTGGTGATTCATCTCTCAAGTAAGTCGGCGACCTTCTTGGCCTTAACTAATTAATCTCGTGATCAACCTTGAGTATTTATGATATACATACTGCAATTTTCATCATTCCTCATTTGGAGAATTTTAAATCCATCAGGGATTTTTATATAAATATCTCTATCCAAAGGTTCGTATATATATATATAATATCTGTCAATTGTATTTCCAAATCAACTTAATTGTCATGGATATACGAGGAAACTTTATAATATTCAAAATAGGATGTTGATAGAATTTCGTAATGATGTAATTAAATGGCCGTTATGGCATATGATTCTATCAAACAATAATCTATGAAATATTAGTTCTTGGATGGATAATATAGAGAGAGAAAGTAGTTGTGTATTATGAACACTTGGAGAGAGAATGATACAAGAGAGACATATTTATAGGTCTGCATGTGTGAAGTGACACCTTATGGGCTTACTTGGCTTTAGGTGTTGACAAGTGTCCTTGACACTTGCCCTAGTTCATCACTCATGCTACCTTTACAATGTTTGTCCTACTACACATCTATTTGCTCCTTATATACACGTTGGTTAATGCCTTGGTCCTAGGCGAGCTTTAAGGCCTTGTGTCGATTCGGAGTACTGTAGAGGTGGAGCAGTGCTTGGCCTCTTTGAATACGGGCGAGCTTCTCTCTGTTAGACATGGTTAGTCGCTAAGCTCGGATCATCAGGTAGCTGGGCAAGCTTCTATCTTGTGTTGCCGAGCTTCTCATGTTGACTTTAGTCAAAGTTGATGATGCAGCTCTCTAGCATGTCGGCGACCTTCCTAGCCTTAGGCTAATTTGAATAATTAGCCTTGGGTAGTTCGCCTATCAATATTTGCCCCCCAGCTCGCTCACATCATGATATATCTAATGTGTGAGCGAGCTGATTTGTCTTCATGGACGAGAACTTTAGTGTAGGCGAACTACTCCTCGGTTAGATGCCGAGCTTAAGGGCGAGCTTCATTGAGGAGGTGGGAGTGCTGACGTGGAGCGAGATTCGAGGCGTCATGCACGCCTTTTTAGGTCTCATTTCTCGCACCCATCATGCCACTACTTTCAAATCTTTGCATATAGGTCCTCGATCTTTCGGGAAATTAAAGCTCGCACCCTTGTCTATATATATGAGAAATCGAGTTCAGTTTTCACTTTTCCGAATTTTTAGAGCAATTTCCGGCGATCGATTTCCTTTGCATCCGACAAGATTTGGAGATTCTTCAAGGCAGAACATTGATTCCTTTTCCTTTATTTCTTTCTTTTGCAGATTTTCGTTTCTTCTTTCCCTTGTTCTTTTCAAGTTTCTGGAAATTTTGCATATTTCCGGTGACTTTTGCATTTCCCGATCGCCTATACCCCGAGACTCCGGCAACCTGAGATTTTCTACGGACCTAGAACATTTAGGACCTCGCCTTAACTATGTCAACTCAGTCATCAAGCAAAACCCTTTCCAACCGTAACCCCGAGAAGCAACCTATGACCGATGATGCCCCCATTCCACAAATGACCCAATTCATCATCGAGTTCGGATCTGAAGCTAACTCAGTAGCTCACCCAACTCGTGGCGAGCTATCGCGCGAGGTTCGGTCTGAACCAATTGAGAAAGCCTCCAGTTCCGTTTATCGTGAGGTTTGGGAGGACGAGGAGGAGGTCGCCCCCGAGGAGAGGGAGGCTAGCGGTAATGAGGAGGTCGCCGAAGAGGAAGAGGAGGAGGTCGCCGAGGTGGATGAACAATGAGGCGACCTTGAGGAAGTTACGATTGACTAGTTTCGGTCCATTGGGTTTCCTGAGCCCCAGCTGATCGAACATCAGGTCCTCGCTGACGTTATTTACTCGTTCGATTGGGAGGAATATGTCGCCCAGCACGTAGCGAGCTTCCCTCTCCCCGAGCGAACTTATAGGGACGCAGCAAACAAATCTGATTTCAAAGCGAGCGATATTCAGAGCGTTATCAATGAGTACCAACTTCCCCAACTTCGCGAAAAGTATCGGATCCCCCTCCACATCTTCTTGTACGCCCCGCAGAAGAAAGAGCGGGCTGATGCACCTCCAGCTGGGTTGACGGCCATTAATGTTCACACCCTCGAGGCCGGGCTTACACTACTCTTGCACCCGATTATCGGCCAATTCCTTTTAGACAACAACCTCGCCATTACCCAGCTCACTCCGAATGCATGGAGCAGCTTGTTGGCGACGTTGGCAATCTTTAGATTGGAGGGGTATGAAAATCGATTGACCACGACAAAAATCAACGAACTGTTCACTGTAACCCGGCAAGCAAAGGACGGCAAAGGCTATTATTACCTTAAAGCTCGCCCTGGTGAGAAGTTTTTGGGGATCCTTCCCAATAAGATCCGTGATTGGAAGGAACAGTTCGTTTTTATGAGTGGAGATTGGAAGGCTTCCACTAACTACTCCGGACGGGGAGGACGAATCTTTTCTCCCGAGGAATATGGAGAGGTGATTAGAGTCATATTTGCATCAATTTGTACTTATTTTAAGATGATTTTCTATGATTTTGTATGCATTTAGAGCCTTAATTGCTACATATGTGAATGTTATTCGAATTCTATTGAACTATTATTATTCATTCAATTAATTGAGTTAAAGAATAAATTATTTATTTATTTGATAATTTAATTAATGAGTGTAATATTAAAATGTTCGAGCTTAATTTCATTTTGACAAATTGCAGTCTACATTGTTCCAACAGAAACTTACATTCCTGGGACCACCTATCTGCAAAGCTGCAAATTCACAACAAACACACTGCAACCAACACACTTCACTCGTGCCTTACTCGCTTGAAAACCAAAACCAGAAGATGTAACAGTCCACCTCTGTTCCGCCAAACCGACTCCAATCTGTCAAACCGTCGCGCCTGGAATCGCAGAACCCGACGCCAGATCGCGAAAACAACACCACCGCCTCTGCTTCTCTGCTGCCGGAGTCAACCTCAGTCGCAACACCTGTCCGGAATCTGCCCAAGGAACGAAGCTCCCGCCGGAACTCCAGCGCCGCACCGCAATCGGGCCTCCGCCGTAACCACCACACCAGCCGTCACCAGAGTGAACCTCTGCCCAGCCGTAGGCCGTCGCAACCCTCTGTTCTCGCTGAATCCGCGTCTGGAAAATTCTCCGCTGGAAACAGAACCACTGCAACCTCAATTCTTGCTGGAATTCTGTCGTCAAGCGCCGGAATCACCACACCACCGCCCGTCGTCTACCTCACAACCGTTCCACCGCCTGCAAATCGCACTCCATTTCGCCGGATACCCTGTTCTCAATCGAACCCAAGCTTCGTGTGCGACGCCAACTCTGTCCGCCGATCTGAAGCCGCCAATCTCGTCGTCGCTGCTCATTCACGCCACAGTGCAAGAACGTAACCGCCTGATGCTGGTATTGGAAAAGGTTGGGCCATGTTTCTATTTTAATTTAATAAGCCCAAGCCCAATCTTTAAAGTCATTGGCCCATTTGCTTATTTAATGAGGTCGCGAGTATAAAATCGGGGAGGATTATTCACGTAAGAAAATCACGACGCAAGTAGGCCTTCGGGCAGTAGGGTAGATTTTAGGGGTTTTATGCACTTGAGGTTTTAGGGATTGAACAATTTCTGATTTTGCTGATTTTTCAATTCTTGTTTTGAGGATTTCATGCACAGTAGATTATTTCTTCGTTTTTGCAGCAACTTTATTTTGGAGATTTTCAGAGATTATTTATTATTTGTTTTGATTTTTTATTTCAAGTTCTAATTAGGAGTTATGCTTATTTATTTCAATTGTTCATGCTATGATCTTCTTTTTGATTGATTTATTTATTGTTATGATTTTTTTTGTCTTAATTATGCATGTTGATCCATTAACCATGTGTTAGATATTTTGCTTTGGGTGAAGAAAAATTATGAACAATTATAGTCTTTGCCTTTAATTTCTTCTGAAGGTTTACTGATGAGATGAGTCATTTAGTAGGTCACTGAGATACTTAGGGGATGTTTGGTAGGCAATATTAGGAGTTATAAATTTTGTAAGTAAAATTCATATAATGTTATTTGGTAGGGTGTAATAGAAAAGTTATATAAAATTAGTCCTAAAAAGTAATTTCATTTGGTAGGGCATAATATAGAGATAGAAAAAGTAATTTCATTTGGTAGAGTGTAATATATAGATATATAAGAACAAAAGTTACTATTCAAGTCATACAAAAATTGTAAGGTGGAAATGGTGAGATAAATTATTACATTGTGAACAGTGAAAATAGTGTAATATGACCTCTTCTTTTACAAGGTCGGCCGTATAAAAATCGGGTCAGCATAAAATTTGTACCCCCTACCAAACAAGATAAGCCAGTACAAAAATTCATATTATATCGATAATATACCCTATCAAACACCACCTTAGGGTTTTAATTTCTATTGATGAATAATTGAGTCATAGTCACGACGAAACGAGAGTTGAGTGAAAATGGTAAGATTATTTACTTGATAGTAATGGATTCTAGGATTGAGTTAAGGTTCCTTTGACATTGAGAAATGCTTAGAAATTGAGAACAAGACTACTAGGGTGTTGAGATATGAATGAGAGTTCTATTTCAGCAGGACATTAATGTCTGGCTTACTCATTAGATAACCTTTATAAAGGAATTTTAGGCAATTGATTGTAATTGGTCAATAACGGAACTCACCTGAAGCATCTCTTTATTCCTGCACGTCTTAGTTTAGGTTGTTATTTTCATATTCTTGTGTCATTTCAATTTCCGCATTTTAAGTAGTTGTAGTTAGAAACCAAATCCTGCATTTTCATTTTTGTTATTTGATTTCAAGACTCACACACATATTAGGATTAGATTGTCTCATTACTTCCCGTGGATTCGATATTATAACTTTGTCAGCTTACCACTACACGATCCTATACACTTGTAGGAAAGTGCATTTGTGTGCGAACACAAATCGCTAGTCAAGAGGCTAGCAGTAGGTCGCCTACTTCAGTGTGTGTGGGTTGAGTTATATTTACTAATCTAATTTCCCTTCTTTTGCAGATTTAAAGCACCACAAATCCAGTTGCAGCAAACCCAAGGTGCCGATTGAATTTGACGTGGTGCGGGCTGTCTGTTATTTGAGGAGTCAGGGGGATCGAGAATTCGCTCACCTGTGCCAACACCATTGTCTTAGACTTGCCGGGCTTCACACCTTACCGCATCACCTTACGGTTCAAGGTCCTCACTGAAGCTCACCAATTGGGTGGGTAGCTCGCCAAGTTGCTAACCACGTTCCTTTCGTTTTTGTAGGTAAAGGTTGGGTCTCGTTTCCAACTGTTGAAATCCCAGAAGCCTATCATGTGCTAGCTCGCCGGTTTGCTATGGGTCATCGACTCTTGCTTTAGAGGCGAGCAAGAAAGCAGAGCTCGCCTCCAAGAAGGGCGATGCTGGCGGCTCTGGGACTCAGAAGGGGCCAACCAAAGCTCCGGCAAAAGCCCCCGCGAAGACACAACAGGTCGCTCAGTCCAATAGAGGAGGTGGGCGAGGTTCTGCCACACCTGAGCGAGCTCCTCATCAATCGAAGAGGGGCCTCCCCCGTGGTGACGGGTCCCGAGCCGGCGAGGGCGATTCACAAGCTCGCAAGAAAGCTCGGACTCTTCTACCAATGAAGAGGAACCCGAGCGGTCCGAGCGAGCTGATATAAGATCGGCACAAGGTGGATCTGCCCACTCGACTGCTCCACTGGCGATTGCACCTCTTCTAAGGTCGCCACATTCCCAATCCCCTTTTGGAGTGAAAATAGTGGACGACACGATCCTAGGCTGGGACCCTGAGCGAGTCCAGTAAGTAGCTCACCAACTTGGTTTCATTCTTTATTGTTTTTCATATTTTTATCTCTTTTTAACCAAGTGCTCTGACTTCGCAGCTATGCTTCCATGCTTATCCTCATAGACACGAGGCTCTTCACTCCTATGAGCGATCTCGCTCCCTCACATCAATGCGCAATCTTCCTGCTGGCCTAACTCGGAACACTGTAAGTGAGGTGCCGAGGTACTGGTCTACCCCTCAGCTGGCGGTCTTGGATAATCAAAGCTTAATTGAAAATGCCCGGCTCTCGATGTATCATGCCAGTGGGCTCCTTCTCGCCAATCAAAGGGTGATTGACTAGGTAACTCAGCAGGAAACAGTCCGCCAAGAGAAAAATGCGAGCCTTCTCAAGATGGCGGAGTTCGTCGATAAGGCCAAGAGGTCGGCAGAGCTCGCCAAGGAGAAAGCTGCTGCATCCCTAGCCTCAGAGCAAAGTGCCCTCAAACAGCTCGGCGACCTCCAACGTAAGCTCGCTGTGATTCAACAAGATGTAGACGCCAAAATTAAGGCTACGGAGGAGGAGTTCGCCGAGAGGCTCACTAAGGAGGTCGGCGAACACACGGTGACCAAGAGGGAGCTAGAGTTGCAGCGGGGTCTGACTAAGAGTGCTGATGAAGAGTGCTCGAAGCTGAGGGATGAGCTTTCGGCCAGGATCAATGAGGTCACCGAGCTCCGCAATGATGCCTCTTCCTCGGCAAACTTGGATGCTGTGAAAGCCGAGGCCTCTGACAAAGGATTCGTCCAATGTTATGCCGAGGTTCTGAGGACCATTTGGTGGGCAAGAGCTCACAAGGATGACGAGGTGGCGGCTGTGGTAGGCGATTTTAAGGAGTGTTTGGAGAAGGCCCCCTTCCCCGATGAGACGGAGTTGGACATTGGTGACCTTCCTCAGCTCGGAATCCCTCTCGACTTTGTTCCGGCGTGTTTCAAAGTTATCAATACTATACCGGTCCTGGAAGTGAACGTCGCAGAAGAGGAGGTCGCCAATGAGGAAGGGTGAACTCCCCCCACCATGGAGCAACTTCAAGATGCTTGTGGGGATGAGATGCTGAACCTTGGCGAGCTGGACACCAGTGGGTGTACTGGCAACATTACCATTTTACCCAGGCTCTCTCCTCCAGCTGGCCAAGTTGTGGGAAGATAGGTCGCTCCTGAGGTCGCCAACCCTACTGCCCTGGAGGTCGCTGCTGATGCCCCAGAGGTCGCCCAGTCAAATGCCCCCGCTGCTCGTGACTCTTAGCTTTTTTCTTCGTTTTCTTTAGCATAGTTTTTTTATTTTTGCCAAGTAACAGTAGCTCGCCGGGCCACGTATAGCTCGCCCAGAAGGAGCTTGCTTTTGTACTTCAAAGATGGTTAGCTAGTCGACCTTTGTGGCTAGCACAACTTTTTATACTTGGGAATTTTTCAGGCATCATTTTTTTGCTTGAAAGTTTCTCAAGTATTTTTTAATGAAATCCGACCCTTTTGTTCCAGCCCTGTTTACTTACATTTTTACGCGTGTTATTTCTTTGATTAGCTCATTTTTATATTTTTCAGTACTTATTTGTTCGTCTTACTCTACTTTTAAGAAGCGAATCGTTCGTTTTATGTCGCTTTGGACTACGAACTGTACCTCCGTTTGGCTAGTACATATTCTTCGTCTTACACCACTTAGGGCCGCGAATTGCTCGTCTTAGCCCACTTTAGGGTAGCGAGTTGTACTTTGTTTAATTCACTTTGGGCGATTGGGTTTCATGAACCTTACCTTTGACATTTTCACCGTCTTTTTCGTGAATTTTTCTAACTTAGGGCAGTTGGTGCTTAGTGATCCTTTAAGAAGGATACCTTCGCTAACCTTGGGCACTTTGGCCTTTGCCTCGAGCTTTTAGATTATAACGTTTGGGACATTGGTCCTTGCATATTACGAAGCTTCAAACAGTTGATATTTTCTGAAGATTATTAGCTTCATATAGCAACATAATTTACATTGGTTGCCATCAACATTTCTGATGCGAACCTTCAGCTAGTCTATTACAAAATCTCATTTTACTGATAAAATTTCTTCAAATGTGCTGCACTCCAAGTGTATGACGAGGCATTTCCTTCTGCGTCCTCGAGGTCATATGTACCGTTTGCCCAGGCTGCGGTAATTCGGAACGGTCCTTCCCAATTTGGTCCAAATACACCCGGTGGGGTTGTCAGTTTCTTCCTTAGCACTAAATCCCCAACTTTAAACTTTCGATCTCGAACTTGGGAATTATAGTACTTCTCTGCTCTACGCTTGTAGGTGACATTCTTCATTTCTGACGAAACTCTGGTTTCTTCAATCAAATCTTTTTCAACTGCCAAGGCTTCGTCGTTCGTTTCTTCTTCAAATCCTACCATCTTCCAAGTCTTATTCTGGATTTCCACCGGTACTACTGCTTCTGTTCCGAAGGCCAAGGCAAACGGTGTTTCTCCGGTACTTGCCCGGTACAATGTTCTGTAAGACCACAGAACCTCTGGAAGTTCGTCTGCCCATCTTCCTTTTTGTCCTCGAGGCGGATCTTCAATATATGCTTCAGAATTTTGTTAACCGCCTCAACTTGGCCGTTCGACTGCGGATGGTACGGAGTTGAGTAATGCTTCTTAATGTTCCACGAACTACAAAATTCTCTCAACTTCTGGCCGTCGAACTACCTTCCGTTGTCCGTTATGATTGATTGCGGGAGTCCAAGTTGGCAGATCAAACTCTTCCATATAAAACCGGTCATTCTTTCTTGCGTTATTGTTGTAAGTGCCTCGGCTTCAGCCCATTTGGTGTAATAATCTACTGCTACAACAACAAACTTGACACCGCCTCTGCCGGGTGGAAATGGGCCGATCAAGTCGATAACCTATTTTGCAAAAGGCCACGGGCTGAAAACAGACTTTAGTTGAGTAGCTGGGGAGTGGATATTTGGTGCGAAAAGTTGGCACCTTCGGCACTTTCGTACAAAGCTAATGACATCTTTGCGAAGAGTGGGCCAGTAGTACCCCTGTCTGATTGTTTTGTATGCCAAAGCTTGCCCCCCAGCGTGACTTCCACAAATTCCCTCATGGATTTCTTCTAACACCTCGAACCCTTGCTTTTTAGATAAACATTTGAGTAGGGGTAGAGAGAATCCACGTTTGTAGAGTTGGCCATCCACCAACGTATATCTGACCGCTTGCTTTACTAGCCGACTAGCTTCCCATGTATCTTCAGGAATTGTTCCGTCCTTCAAGTATTTTTGGATTGGAGTGCGCCAATATTCACTATCTTCATCGCCTTCCTGCCCCCCACTCGAGGTCTGGTTTACTTTGTAATCAGACGTCGAGGGATTCTTCAGTTTGGTGACTACTACGTCAGTGACTTTTGCTTCGTCGTTACTGGTAGCTAGTCGGGCTAGGGCGTCTGCTTACGTGTTCTCCACCCTTGGTTTCTGATTGATGTAAACCTGCATGAACATCGAGATCAGATGTGCCGCTATCTTCTGGTACGTCATCATTTGCTGATCTTTCGGCTCGTACCCCCCGGACTTGGGATATTATTAGCTGAGAATCTCTGAAAATCTGAAGATTGGTTGCCCCCACAACTAATGATAACCTAAGTCCGGTTATTAGTACTTCGTATTCCGCCTCGTTGATGGTTGCTCTGAAGTCGAACTGAATCGCTGAGGTGAAGACTTGTCTGTCTGGGCTAATCAGAACTACACCGGCTCCTGCTGCTGTGCTAGTTGATGATCCGTCAACGTAGAGGTGCCACGGAGCTATACGTCCCCTCGTCGGATCTTGTGGGAAAGTGAGCTCGACGATGAAATCGGCGAGCGCTGGTCCCTTAATCGCTGTTCGAGGAGCGTAGGTTATACCGTATTGGCCAACTTCTAGTGACCATTTCAGCAAGTGTCCCGCAGTGTCTGGCCGCTGCAGTATTTAGCATAGTGGGAATGTTGTCAACACCTCTACCGGGTGATCGAAGAAGTAGAGCCTCAATTTTCTAACACTCATCACCAATGCATAAGCTAGCTTCTCCGTTGGGGTATACCGCAACTCAGCTTCGTGTAGGACTTGGCTTACGTAGTATACTGGTAGGTGTGTTTTGTCTTCTTCTTGAACCAGGACAGAACTAATCGCCACCTCCGACGCAGCTAAGTACAGGTACAGCTTTTCACCAGGCACTGGCTTCGATAGGATTTGGGTATTTGCCAAGTATGCTTTGATGTCTTCAAAGGCTCGTTGGCATTCACTCGTCCATTTGAAGTGGTTTTTAAGATGAAGCTTATTGGCTTTAGCAGCTTCCTTATATCTGTGCGTGTTCGCCTTGATTGCCTAAAAAAATGGATGATTTCGGTCACCAGACCTGGAGATAAACCTGTTTAAAGCTGCCATACACCCGGTCAATCTTTGAATATTTGGCACAGAATCGGGCGCACTCATTTCGATTATGCATTTGACCTGCGTTGGATTAACTTCTATTCTTCACTGGCTCACCAGATGTCCCAGGAACTTCCCTGAATGTACGCCGAAGCTGCTCTTCTTGGGGTTCAGCTTCTTGTTGTAGTGGCGGAGTATGTCGAAGGTTTGCTTTAGGTGGTCGAGGTGATCCTTCTTTCGCAAACTCTTGACAACTATGTCGTCCACGTATACCTCCATAGATTCACCGATGTGTTGATCGAACATCATGTTCACCAACCTTTGGTAGGTTGCTCCGGCGTTGATAAGTCCAAATGGCATCCTTTCCCAGCAATACATATTTTTGTTGGTGTAGAATGTCATGTGCTCCTGGTCATCTGGGTGCATTGCTATCTGGTGATAGCCCTCGAAAGCGTCCATGAACGTCATCATCTCGTGGCCTGTGGTGCTATCCATAAGCTGATCAATGTGGGGTAGTGGGAAGTTGTCCTTCGGGCATGCCTTGTTTAGGTCCGTGAAGTCGATGCATAGTCTCCACGTTCCGTTGGTCTTCTTCACCAGGATGGGGTTCGCGACCCACTGCGGACATAAGGCTTCCTTGATCAGCTTGTTGTCCAACAGCTTCTCAACTTCGGTGGTTAGGGCCGCGTACTTGTCTGGTCCATACTTCCTTCGCTTTTGGCGGACAGGTCTCCTTGTCGGATCTATGTTGAGCCTGTGGCAGGCGTGTTCCAATGGAATTCCCGTCATATCCTCGTGCGACCAAGCGAATACATCTAAGTTGATCATTAGAAATAACTCCATCTTTGACCGGTACAGTTCTGACAACTCTGAACCTATGAAAAGTTCCAAGTCCCTTTACGGGTCCACCGGGATTGCTGTCAATTCTTGCATGGGAGTGGCCTTCCTTTTTTGGCTTTTCCACCTCTGATCGTTGATGAACTCATCCCATTCTTCTTGTGACATCTGCATAGGTTCGTGACCTATACGTGGCTCGGGATCATCAGCTTTGTCTTCAACTTGGACAGGTTCATCAACTTTCACTACTTCTGGTGGCTCACCAGCACCGATTCTTGATCTCCCGCAGGTTCTCCGCCTTGAGTTTCCTCGACCACTTCCATGGGTGCGGGTTGCTGATCTTGCGCTGGTTCCTGCACTTGGTTAGTTTGAGTATCCTCCACTCCTTCCATGGGTGCCGGTTGTGCCTCCCACGTAGGTTCTGATACTTGGTCAGGTTCCGGCAGGTCGCCTACCTCCATCAACTCAGTTTTTGTTGAGATGATGTCTAGGATGTTTGGCTCGTCTGCCAGAATCTGTACATCCTCCTCAAGAATGTGGACCTGCGTTACAGACTTCTTTATTTGGCCATCCTTGATCTGGAGCAAACATTCACGAGCCTTTTTCTGGTCCCCTTTAATGGTTCCGGCACCTTTTGGAGTTGGGAACTTGAGACAATAGTAGTAGGTCGAACACGCCGCTTTGAATTCATTGATAAAAGGACGGCCAAGGAACCCGTTGTAGGAGGACTGATAGTCGACAATAAGGAAATCTATTAACCTAGTCAGTCTCCGCTCCGGGTCCTCGGCCGATACAAGCTGGACGCACAACCTAATACTACCTAAGGGGACGGTTACAACTTCTCCGAATCCCACTATCCTAGCATTGCTAGGTTCTATATACGACTCAAAATCACCTAAGGCATCTAAAGTGGATTTGAAGAGTATGTTGGTGAATGCGCCGGTGTCCACAAGCAGCCTGTGAACTCGGACGTTCATAATGTTGGTGCTTATCACCAACGAGTCGTTGTGGGGTGTCAGAATCCCCTCCAAGTCTGCCGAAGAGAATGTCAGCTCAGCTGTGGGTTGCGCGGCGGGCTTGGAACTGGAGCTGCCTTCTTGAACCTGATTTACGGCCCGGACTTCGGCCTTCCTCCGTCTTTTGGAAATGGAGGATCCCCCTTCCTGGAGACCTCAGGCAGCTCCAATCACTTCTTTGAGAACCAGGAGTTCTCTGGTAGGTTCTTGGTCCTGTTAAGGTTGAGGAGGTGCCCTACGTCTATGTTGAGGTCCACGCCGGTCCTCGTCCTCCTCTTCATCATCTAACACCTCCCTTCTCTCCACCCTGGTTCTCTTTGCCGGTGCCTTTTTTACGAACTCGGCCAGCTTCCCATCCTCGTAGAATTTCCACAGTTGTTTGAGGAGGTCTCGACATTCGCTGGTGAAGTGGCCGATCGACTGGTGGTAGGCACATTATTTGTTGGGGTTAAGCTTCGTGCGGTCTTGACGGATTCTCCTTGGTTCGCTCAACATGGCTTTGTCCTTGACCGCAGAAAAAATATGGTCAACGGAGACGGTGAGTACTTGGTTGAGCTTCTCTTTGAACTCGTCTTCGTCACCAAAAGCTTTCAAGTTCCGGGGAGCTTTGTACGTGCCCCCGGACTTCTTCCCGTATGGCTTCTTCTCTTCTGAGGCACCGATCTCTTTCAGGAGGGCCTCCTGCATAGCCACGAACACCCCAGCTTTGTGTTGAAACTCGGTGTAGGTGTTCGGGCATGCTAGGTGCGTTTCCTTCCAGAGTTTGGTGCCTTTCTTAAGTCCAGTCATCACCACGACGATTTTGGTATCTTCGCTCACCGGCTCACCTTCCAGCAGGATCTTATCGAACCTCTCCAGGTACTGCTGGTCGGTCTCATTATCGCCTTGGTGGATGTTGGCGAGCCGGTGCTTCTGGGTCAGATAAGACCCGAATCCAGAAAAGTGGGCCAGGAACTCCCACGTGAGTTGACCGAATGACTGAATCGACCCTAGGGTGAGTGATGAGAACCAGCAATGAGCTCGATCCCCGAGGGTCAGTGAGAAGTTCCGGCACTGAGTGGCGTTGGTGGCACCTACCGAGATCATATAGTCTGAATACTTGGCCAGGTGGACCTTTGGGTCAGATTCGCCTTCGTATGCAGACATCACCAAGAATTGGATTTTCTTTTGAACCGGTGCTCGGAGGATGGCATGTGCCATTGGAGATGCTGGGAGAGTGGTGGCATCAGGTCCGTCTGATTTGGCTGCTACTTGCATTTGTAGCATCTCGATGACCTTTTTCAATGTGGCCAGCTCGTCATTGCGGGCCACCTCGCCTCTTGGACGCACGGCCTCGCAGTCCCTCACTCTGGGGTGACCCCTCTGTGACGGGCTGGAATTGATGTCCCCCATTCGGGCCCAACCTATCAGCTGCGGGCCTTCTCAATCGATCATGGGCGGACCTACGAGGCTGTAGGTCAGATCCTCCCCTATGGGATGAAGCAGGGGCCGCCGTTCATTCGTTCTCTTCGCGTCTCGAACCCAATCTGCCCTAGAGGACATCCCTCCTCTGTGATTGATGGGTGGCAGATGCTCCGGTATAGGCTGAAGTTCGTCCATCACGCGGACCTGGTCCCTCCACAATTTTGGCCTTCCCGGCGCGCTCCCTGTGCTGGCGAGCTTGAGCGGAGCTCGCCTCTTGCTCAGTGGGAAGGTCCCTGTATTGCCCCCGGGTCTGGGTGCCCTGGGTTGGTCTTGTCTGCTTCCTGACCTCATTAGCTGGAGCTTACCGGGGAACTAGGGCGAGCTCGTCATGTTGCCTTTGCTGCAACCTTTGTAGGGCAGTAATCATGCATTGGAGCTCGTCGGGATTGTTGGCGAGGTCCCGCAGGGCAGGGTTTAGTTCGTCCTGAGTTACTGAAGCTCGGTGGGGAGCTTGCGGGGCGTTGCTCTTCTGGGGAGCTCGGCGTGAGGTCACCCCATCAACCTGGTTCTGGTTGTCTCCCTTACACCTCTTGGTAGTTGCCGAAGTTTGTTCCTTAGACATTTTGAGGTTTCGTTGAGAAGGTCGCTAAGGTCGTCGTATTCCAGTCAAGGTAAATTTATTCAGGTTTTTATCTAGCCTTGCATGCAACAAATTATCCAGAATCTGGTTTATTTGTGTACACGCATGCATTTGAAAGCCTTTTTACAGAATCTACAAGCCCAAAAATCTGGGTTTCTGTTCGAAAATGGAAATATATGTATATCTTCAAGTGTTCTTGAGTCTTGGTCAAGAACACCTTTAAATCTTCAAACAACTCTCATTCTTGCTCACTAATTTTTTCAGAATCGGGGGTTCGGGGCCCTCCTTCTAGCGCCAAATTGTTGATAGAATTTCATAATGATGTAATTAAATGGTTGTTATGTCATATGATTATGAAATATTAGTTCTTGGATGGATAATATAGAGAGAGAAAGTGAGAGCTTAGAGAGAGAAAGTAGTTGTGTATTATGAACACTTGGAGAGAGAATGATACAAGAGAGACCTATTTATAGGTCTGCATGTGTGAAGTGACACCTTGTGGGCCTACTTGGCTTTAGGTGTTGACAAGTGTCCATGACACTTGCCCTAGTTCATCACTCAAGCTACCTTTACAATGTTTGTCCTACTACACATCTATTTGCTCCTTATATACACGTTGGCTAATGCCTTGGTCCTAGGCGAGCTTCTCAAGCGAGCTTTAAGGCCTTGTGTCGATTCGGAGTACTGTAGAGGTGGAGCTATGCTTGGCCTCTTTGAATACGGGCGAGCTTCCCCGTCAAGTGGGGTAGCTCGCCTGCGAGCTACTCTCTCTTAGACATGGTTAGTCGCTAAGCTCGGATCATCAGGTAGCTGGGCGAGCTTCTATCTTGTGTTGCCGAGCTTCCCGTGTTGACTTTAGTCAAAGTTGATGACGCTGCTCTCTAGCATGTCGGCGACCTTCCTAGCCTTAGGCTAATTGAAATAATTAGCTTTGGGTAGTTCGCCTATCAACATAGGAGAATGTGTTTAATCACATCAAAATCAATAATGGGTCTCTGCGAAAAACACTTAAGCTATTAATCTCGCTTTGTATCTCTACCTTATTATTTAATTTAGTTTTCCTACAAATACTCATTTATATCCTTCAGGGATAAAATATTTGGGGTACGTACGATAAAACCAAATATTTTTTAATTTAGCGAGTCTAACTCTACCACACTTGCTTCTTTCTATTGTATCTAATTAAAGTGTTTCGGGCACCCAATTTAGATACTAGATCCAAATTTTAAAAAGAGCAACTGTGGGTACGAATATGTTGTCGACGATAGTGAAATATTTATCAACTGTATTTATTTATAAAATTCATATAAACCAGATCCTCATCATTTACCAAAATATTTTAATATGGGTGTTCCGCAATTCTAGCATTTTAATTGCAATGTGCACGTGCTTTATTACTAGAATTTCTGTCTTCAGGAGATTTTTAAGAGTGACTGAAAATTTTATTGGCTTTAATTCACCATGGATTTATATTTTTATGTAGGGAGATCTATTACGCTTCTGGCGTACAGGGGCATCAATATGTATATTTGATTTCATTAGAACCTCAACTACTTTACTCACTTCTTTATATCAGTAATGTATTTGATAATGCATCTAGCAGATTACTTGCTAATTATTGTAAGTTTACTTTGCTTTGAACTTCCCGTTCAATTAGACTAGTGCTTGAATCAAAATATTTGTAGATCGTTTTCTTTAAGAAAAATCTCTCGGCGTTAATTTAATTTTGATTTTTAATCTCCCCCTAATGCGAAGAAAATGATTTTCATCAAATGTGTAGTCAGCGAACCGGGCCATAAAATGATCCGCTATCAAAGGCTATAGGTATTTCACAATTGATGGAGATACAAAATTAATGTGTATATGTAGATTCCTTTGTGGGTGATTAGTGTGAAAATTACTTGAAATTTGTGTGCTTAAATTACCTAATTTTATTAGATTTCTTGCATTTAGTTGTATTAATTATATCATTTGAGCTTAATTGTTATAAGGGTGTTTATTTTGCTATTTTGTAGAAATTGATGATTTAGGAAGCAAAAACACCTCTTCATTTATTTGTGAATTAAATTAAATTTGTCAAGATAAAAAGAAATGATTTGAGTTTCATTTTTCTACAAAAAAATTCGGCCCAATGCAATGATTTGAGTGACCCATATGTGATACATTTTTTTTTTGAAAGAAATAATCATTTATAGATGATAATCAATACAGTACAATAAATTAGTTTTCCAATCTCTTGAACAAACAAGAGAGTCATAAACTACTCCAAACCAATCAAGAGGACAACTAAAATTGAAAACCCATATGTGATACATTGAAACCCATTTTGTGTGTTAGCTTGAATTTGCAGAAATTGAAAAAGGGGAGCTAAAGGAATAAAATTGAGGTGGGTCCCACGCGCATATGACCAAGAAATTGTATGAAATTGAATGAAGGGATACATGGCCTATTTTTCCTCCACTTGAAAGCTTCAACCACCAACAATGACGAGAATGGATCCTCTGCTGGGCAATAAAACCAGCAAATGGTGTTGGGGAGTAAAACGTTGACGTATTATTAATACATTTTTTCTACCGTGATAATAAGCTAAAAAGGAGGAATAATTAACCATACGTCATACGTCACGTTTTACTCCCCAGCATCATTTGTTGGTTTTATTGACCAGCAGAAGATACTCCATCACCCCTGTGAACCTAAAAACCAGAGATTGAGGAAGTTGCTGCCTAAAATCCAGCTATCAATGCCCTGTTCTTGAACTCCAGTCGTCGCATCGCACCTACTGCACACCATTCACGCCCACTGTCGCCGTCTGCCTGGAATCCACAATTGAAGCCGTCCTTCATCGCGCCGTTCGAAGTTCGCCAGAAATGGAAGATAGGGAAATAGAAACAGCACCAATGCTAATTGCCGGAGAAGACAACTGCCGGAATCGTCGTACCTACCTCTGCAAACTTTGTTTCAAATTACCGCTTACAGCCCGGTTCTTGCCGAAGGAAATGACGCCTGGATGCACAGCCACATACGCCGGAATCCTTTCGTTGCCGTCCCCTACCGTTCGAACCAATTGCCAGAAATTCTCGCAACAGCCACAAGCCATCGCCCTTCAAGATGCCGCTGGAACCTGCAAAATCCGCCATCGCCGGAAACGACCCGATGCCACAGTGCCCATTGCCGAAAGCCACTACCATGAAGTCGTCCACGCCGGAGAAGTGCTAATTTTTAAGAAGTGCTAAAATTGAAGAGTGGTCACAATGAAAAGATGAAACGTTTTCATTTGAAGAATCATTTTTTTTTCTGAAAAGGGAAGAGTGCTCTCAGAATTAAGCGTGATCACGCCTAACTCAACAAGAGCTTCTGTTTGTTTACTCGAAGAATTGTTTTGAAGTAAAACACGTTTCTTTTGAACTGTGAAAATCTAAAAAATTATTTGGGCTTGCAAATGAAATAGGCATAGGCCATTTAGAATAAAAAGAGGCCCAGGGCAGAAAAAAACAGAACGCACGCATTACTCCCTCGGGGAGAAAAATTCTCTTAACCTCAACACAATAGCTAGGGTTTATTATTTTCTTAGTTAAATTTATGTGTTGATTGAAGATTGAAGTTGTATGCACTCTATAATGACTTATATCCTTTTATTTAAATTTTGTTGGCTTGTTTTTAATGTCAATGGATAATTGCTTTTTATCATGTTATGGTTTTATTTGTGTTTAATGTTGTGATTGTTGGCTAGGTTTTTAGTGTTTGGGTATTTGGAATTATGAGGGTAATTGGTTAGTGGATTGATTTTGTGAATTTATTCTAATTGGAGGTTGAATGATTAATTTAATGGGGTTTATTTGATCAATTGCTTGTTGGGCTCTTTTAATTCATACGGGTAGATTCTTTGTTGCAACGAGAGTTGAATAAACATATTTATTTTGTATGGGTGTGGGTTCGATTTTGTGATTTGAGTTAATATTGGATTATCGCAACGAGAGTTGGATAATTTTCATTAGAAAATACATTAACCTACATTAGTTGCTTGAATTAACATTTAGGTAATTAGTGAGGGGACCTAAGGTGGGGCACTTTAATATACGAGTGGAAAAGCACGCTAGGATTTTTCTTAGCCTTGTGTGATTACCCGGGTGAGAAACAATGAACTATTCCTATAACAATCTGCATGCTTAATTGATGCGTTAATCCTAGGCTTATCCAGTACGGTTTAATGTGTTTATTTTATGTGATTGCTCCTATCTTTGACCAACAAAAGGGATAAACGAACTTGTTGAACTGTTAATTGATTACCCCGTAATGAAGAACACCCGAACACACTTTCTCGTAATTGTTATCTTCGTTGATTTGTTTACTTGTTTGCTATTTTATTGCTTTATTTAGTGATTTTCTTATTTTAGTTTAATTTTCTTGTTTTAGTTAATTGTTGCTATTTTAATTTTTGCAACTTAGTTTAGTTGGAAATAAGATCGTTTACACTACAATCAAGTGCCGACACATAGTTCTAGGGCTACACTTGCCACTAATCCCATGGGTTGATAATTTAACCGGTTACTTACTAGTACTACACGAACTTCTTATACTTGAGAAGTAAGTGTTGGAAAACACGTGTCAGTGGGCCCATTGAGGTATGCGTTAGAGATAATATAAGAATATATACCGCACAATCAAAAACTCGCAGATGGAAAATGAATTTTTTTTCGACGCACTAGTGGCAAATAGGGAGTAGTGATAATATGTAGTAGGTCATTTTAGTTAGAATAACTACATGCAAAATTTCATGCCCCAACATATAATAGTTAAGTTGAAATTTTTATAATAATTGTCTAGCGATTAATTTGATGCATCATACTAGTGATTCAGCTAGACTATTCCAGGTGTGGACTTAATGGATTTAATGTTTTACTTTGACTTTCCACTCTCATATAAAAAGGAATTAAATGCCTTTAATGTGAGTTCACTTGCACTGGCATTATCTATTCAAAAGAATTGAACTTACAATTTGAAAATTGAGACAAAAGCTCAACTGATTTTGCAATAAATTTTACAAAAGTATATGACATGTGGATAATAAACACACGTAAATCCATCATGTAAAAAAATCAACTATGGTCATAATTTAATAAAATAGTCCGAACACTATTTGTGTCCGTCCACAAAATATCTTCATTAAATTGTTCATAAAATATAGGAGATCTTATTCTAACTTTATTATGAGACAGTCATACTATAAGTTACTTAGACATACCTCGCAAATAAACGCAATTACAGAAGATTTTATGTTGTGTGGCGTACTATGACCAATTAATTTCGATAAAATCCGCCAAATCATGTTATATTTTGGATGGACAAGCACCTGATGCAATAATTTGAAATACATCAAAATTAAATTTTAAGATTATTGTTCACCTCTCCAGAGGTCGAATGTTATTGTTGAATATAATTTGAAAAAGGAGTCACTCACGCTTCAGGCGTGCGTTAGGTTCATTAGCATCAAATATTTTATCTTTTATAGATATTAATATTCACCGAAATATTTTTCACAAATATGTGATTTGGTAAAACTTTTGGAGTTATTAAAGATGTCCGTTAATATATAAAATATATCAGCACA
>JAPKLY010000415.1:121914-147395 GCA_026898435.1 Prunella vulgaris
AAAAAAAGAAAGAAAATTGATAGCATATTTATTGATAGCAAAATATTTTTGTGTATTTGTACACACAGAAAAAAACATATATATACATATAATAAATGCAACAAAAAAGAAGGAAAAAAATGACTCTGATTATACATAGTATCAATCAATTGATAAATTAATAAATTGATTCCTCAACAAAAAATATGAATTGAAACCTTCTAATTTGATTTTATGAATTTGAGGAATATGTTTGATTTTCTATTTTTGAAAATTTTTGTAGCATTTTCAAACACTGTTTATTTGTATATTATGTTTTGATTAAGAATGTATTGTGTGTATAAATAAGTAATTATAGTAATATTCACAATCAACACATTAAAAAAAAATTAGAAGAATAACGGAATGCGTATTCATCAATTTAAGTAAAATTAAAGAGCACTTTGGACAATTTTAGAGAAAATTCAAAATTTTCAATTAGTTTAGTTTTTCATAATATCAATTCTTAACTAATTATTTTGCTAAGAATACTCATTTATATGATATTCCTTATTAGGTCAAGTCTATCTCATTAATTGAGAAGAACTAGGTGAGTTAGTTCATCTGGCCACCGGGCTCCTCACTTAAGTGAGTGACCCGGATTCGATTCCCTTTGGGAACGAATAGGAGGGAGATATAAGGTTGGCTTGGAGATATGAGTTTATGGAGACTTGATGAACTAACTTAACTACTAACCACTAACATTTACCGATCAAAAAAAAAAAAGAGAAGGATCTAAAATATTTTGAAGTTTAAATTTATAATTGAGTTGACTAAAACACCAAAGCAAATTAAAGGAAAATTACATACACAAATTTAAAGCAATTAAAAGTAAAATTAAAGCTAATTAGATATTTATTTTAGTAAATTTGTATTTATTAATAGAAAATTAAACAAAAGAAAGCAAATTAAAAGTAATTTAAACTATTGCTACACAAACACTAAACAAATATTAATTTAAATTTAAACTATTGACTAAAATTGTATATATATCACAATTATCATCCTATAATTTAAATTTAATTATTAAACAATAATAGTAGTGATATTTGCTTTACAAACATATATATATATATTTTCTAGTTGACTAAATCTCACATAAGTAGAGTCAACTATTCTTTTTTTTTTCCTAATTATTAGCTAATTTTTAGGAGGTTATATATATATATATAATTTAAATTTAATTCATTAAACAATAATAGTAGTGATATTTGCTTTACAAACATATATATACATTTTCTAGTTGACCAAATCTCACATAAGCATAATATATATATATATATATATTATCAATTTTAGTTAATTCATTGTGTTGAATTCGACCAAAATAGTTGAGCTGATTATCAAGAAAATTATTATCATTTCGATCGATCATGGCCCTCGATTTTGGAAATCATGCTTAAATTTTGGATGATTCTATACACACTTATATTCATATGTTAATGAGTTTACCAATTAAATTATATATCATTTAATGTGTTAAAATGTGCAACAATCATAATAATTAATAAGCTATTTCCTAAATTATTATTTTATATTTAAAAGGTATATCATGTTGCAAATTAATTTTAATATTTTTAATAATTATGTTACGGCATTTCAAATTCTAAAAACAAAAACATAAATAAGTCAATTTTGAAAAAATAATTATATTCTGGATCGATGTAATTTTTAATATTTTTTTCTCAGTTATAATTTTGTAAGTTGAGTTTAGAATTAAATTATTTTTTATTTCTTTTAAAATTATATTGTATATCTATTTTATTTCTTTATTAACATCACAATGTGTAGTTTTAATATTGTATACGATCTACACAAAATAATTATTCTTACGATTATATTATTTGACCTTAAATACAAATTCGGGATGAAATAATTATTTAATACTTTAATTATCATTACAATTTTATAAACGAAATTGAGAAACAGCGAGTAATGAAAAAAAAATTAAATTAGTATAGAATAGAAGAAAGGAAAAGAAATAAAAATACAATAATTCTCGTTCAATCTACACGACCATATACAACAAGATCTCACTACACTTTTGAAAACATATCAAAAGGATTATAATTGCAACAAAGAGAAATATTTAATGTCATTCTCATCTCGATACGAACGCGTACAATCTCCCAAAATCCTGCATGTGAAAATAAAAAACAAAGAAAAAATTAGAATCAAAGACATTTGAACATAAATTTTTTAATATAATGAAAACTATAAATCTACCAACAATTGAAAAAAATGAATAGAAAGAGAGAAAAACAAAAGAAAAGTAGGTCGATGAATCAAAACAAATCTTCCTCAATATTTGAAAAAAGTTATAACTGAATAATTGAAATTGGATGAAACTTGAATGGGCTTATACACATGTTAGTGGATGAGATAAATAGTGAGAGAGAGTCAATGTGTTTGTGGTATATATAGATCAATAATTTGTAACTCTTCCATGAAATAAACATACCATATAAAATTGATAGATTGATCTAACAACTGAAATAAAAATTGAAGAAATAATCTACGGCCCAAATGAAATGGCGCCAAAACTAAAAAAAGGTAGTAGTTGCTGCTATTATATATTTATAGATTTATCATTAACTCATCTCAACCGAACCTTCTAATATAATATTAATTTCTCTCTCATGCACATATAATTTTCAATTCCAATTTTTACTTTTTCTATACTTTATCAATGACCCAACTATTGATAACCTTTAATAACATGTTGATTATGTGGCTGAATATGATGATGTTATCAAACAATACATTGAAGTAATGATTCTTAAACGTTAGAAATATATGCACATAGGACGTTGTTGTGACATATAAATAGCACGTCGTTAGAATTATCGAATTTTGAAATTCCTTCTTCAAATGACATCGAGTAGAAGGTGGCACCTATTTGTGCCATCTCTCTTCCCCACACGACTCGTGTTCTTGTGGATTGGTGTAAGAGCACTCTTCAGCATTAAGCAACTTTCGTCAAGGCATGTGAGCGAGCAACTTGGTGTAGGAGGCGAGCAATAATGATTTTTAGGCGAGCAACCTTGATTTCGGGGCGAACAAGTCCAATTTGGGCCACAATGTTGAGCAATACGGGCCCAACATTGAGCGAACAGCTTTGCTATGACAATTACAGCGAGAAAATCTTCCGTAGATAGTGGAGGTGGCGAGTAACTCATGTTGCTCACCCCTTGCAACACTTTTTTAGCTCATTTACCAGTACCTTTTGTCCTTCAACTTAATTTTTCCGAGCATAATTAACCTTCTTTGTCTTTATATCAAAATAAAATTTTGATTTATTTTTTATTTTTTTAATATACATAATCTTCAACATCCACAAATCTATTTATATCCAAAAAAAATTTACAATAGTCAATAAATGAATGACACATGAAAATTTTTATCTGTCTTAATCTAGGCTTCTCGGCCAGCCAAGGTCAAGATAAGTTGGTTGGTAGATAATTTTTTATTATTACTTTTCTCTTGGTTTTTGTGTGATCCTATAGCACAATGTTACCGATAAACTTGGTCTTAAGTACTTTTATCAGTTGACTGTCAATTGATGAATAAAACTAACTATTTTGGTGTGCTAAATATAATTATTCAAAATTTTAATTTTAAATATAATTATTTAAAATTTACTTGAATTTTGAATTTTTATTTTTAAATACTTACATTCAACACTCCAACTACTTCTTCTTTCAGTTAACAAGCAGCCAATTGACAAGATGAAACTTCATCATCAATTTTGAGAGTGAGTAAAAATAGGGGATCAAATATGAATTTTTAAAAAAAAATTAAAGATTAAAATGGTGTTAATTTGCAAAATATTATACTTTTTGTAAGAATTTATTAAAATAAATGGTTATGGAGAAAGTACTTAATATTAAAAATTGATGGTGTTAAGAAAAATAGTAGGAGGTTGGTAAAATTATTAACTATATTTAAAGAACGTTTACAAACTGCCGAAAGCGCTACATTTCTAACTTTTAGATTATGAGTAGGAATTGTATGAAAATTGTTCATGTTATAAAAATTTAATTGACCTCAACTTTTAATACACCTGATTAAATATTTGATATTTTAAAACTGGTTCATGATAAACTTATCATAAACTAATTTTGTACAAAACTTTGCCCTAGATTATAGCTTTTTACAGTTCTTTTTTCAAAGGAAATGATCTTTTATAAATATAAAAATTTAAAGTACAATAGATCAATTTCCTAACCCCTTGCCTACACAAACGAATATAACTACTCCAAACCAATCGAGAAGATATGGCTAGTACATAAAGAGACAGACACTAACAACTTTGAAGCTTTATGGCAAATAACTCATCCCACACTAAGGTGATTTACCATCTAAAATCAGCATCAATCTCTAACCAATCCTTCACTTCAACAGAAAGTCCTACATGATTCCAGATCATCTCGCACACTACGAGATTTGAATTCTAAGCACATCATCAATGTACCAAATAAAATTATAGAAGACACCACACAAGGTGTAGATAATCTCATAACTGCTATAGTCTAAAAGACAAACAACATAAATAAAAGATCAAACTGCAGAAAGCTAAAACACACAACAACAGAAATAAAATAAAGATAAAAGAAAAATAAGATTTAACGGGTCATCCTACCAATTGACACCATAACTACAACACCGTTGGAGAGGATAGACCCGTTAAACCACTGAAACAAGTGGAGGCAGACGGTGGGGAGCTGATTTGAACGATCCTCTAAATAGATCTACAATTGATGGTGATGAGCGGCGCTCAGCAGGCAGTGAGCGATGTTGTGACCTGGGTGCGCAGCCCAGCCTACGGCACTGGCGTAAACGGTGGAAAGGACTCAACGGACGGCGAGCGGCTGTTGGACAGGAAGGAGGCGACGGATCTGACTTTAATGTTTTTTTCTTAGATCTGAACGGATCTGAAACAGAGAAATGTCAGAACGATATTTCACAGCTAGACACGGCGCGACATCAGTGGTGGATGGTGGTGGACAACGGCGACTCCCAATCCACGGACAGCGGTGACTCCCGATTCACGAATCCACCGTTCATTTTGCGGCTGCTTCGTCCTCGTGGAGTCTGGCGTTGTCGCCTCGCTGTAGGGTGGTGCGGCTTTTGGTTTTGCAAAGGTGGGTGTGGTATGGGGAGAAGTGTTTAGAGAGGGAAAGTTTTCTATGGGTTAGGAGACAGCAAGATGAGAAAATAAAATTGGTGTTAATGTTGAGTCTTAAAATCAAAAGAGGTCATTTTTAAAGTTTTTTTTAATCTGTTAAAGGTGGGTAAATTTATTTAATTAACGATGTTTTAAAATTCATTTATCGAAATGGGGTGAAAATTGAGAGAATTAGCAATATAAAGTCAGTCGGGTCGGGGAGTTCAGACTGAAAATCCAGTCGGTATCCTAGAACCCGACTGGTGACGTGTGGTGCTTTATTTCAATTCTTTGGTAATTAATGTGCAAATTGGTGGGACATCATCAATTGTGGACATCATCATTTAGGGACATCATCATTTCGGCACATCATCAATATGCAGTCTTCACTTTTTTCTTCTTTTTTTCTTGGCAGCCTTCACAGATGAATTGATATATTGTGGCAGCCTTCATTTATCTCACATGGTAACTAAAAAGCTCACAACCATATTTTAGTCAGGTGCCAAACCTTTGTTATTTTTCTTTTTAATTTTCGTTCATTGTTATTTTATTTTTATTTTATTGTATTACATTGTTGGTTAAAAATTTATTGTTGTGTTTCTTAGAAAAATTTATTATATTGTTAAAATTTATTTATATTAAGTTTTATGAAAAATATAAATTAATTTTTTATTTAATTATTTTGATTATTTTTAGATTAATACAAATTGATACTATAAAAATTAAATAAATTAAATAAAAATTGATTATTTTATAATTGAATATTATATTTATAAATAAATAATATTTTTATGTTATATAAAAAAAATTTAATACCACGAAAGTCAAAAATCAAGTGGGACCCAATTCAAAGTTATTAACTCTTTTATACCAATTTTATTAGGGTATTTAAGTCTTTTACCATGACTTAGGTATAAAAGATTTTTTAAAATAGATGTGGGTAAAATAAATTTAGAAGTTGAAAATGAGTATATTGTGGTATTTTCAAATGTGATAATTTGATAACAATAAGTATCTATTTATTTGTACATAATATCACTCAATTAGTGAAAACGCCTATGACAACTTGTGCCACATTTTGGTGGATGTCTTTCACGATCACTACGACGAGGTAAACGAGGTGGTTGTTGATTTAGATGTGGTTTAGGAGTTTCACTTATGCCCGCAAATGGTATAGGCGATGAGCGGTAAATTGGCCGTTGTGATGCCAATTGAGCTTGATATGCATTCATATCAAAAGGTGCTTCTAATAATTGAGAAAATGATCCACTCCATGATATGCAAATTTGAAGTAGAAGCATCTGTCATGCATTACAATAAATATATAACAAATAAAAAAATATAATAAAAAATATAATATTAAAATTTAATTTTTTATAGTAATAAAATAAATAATGTAATTTTATAAACTGCATACCAATTCCTGCATATTGCGGGTAATCTTGAGATCCAGACAGAGCTCCATCATTTGCAACATACTGAGGTATCCCATATTGTGGCCAAGCTCCTATCAAATGAATAATAATATATCATAAATAAATAATATAAATAAATACAAATAAAAATAATCTTCTAACCAGCACTTTGTGTGGAAGGCGCATATTGAGGTACCTCATATTGTCGCCAAGCATCTAACAAATTAACAATAATATATCATAAATAAATAAATATAATTTTTTAAAAAGGTACTATGTATTACTGTAATCTTGTAGATTTAATACCATGATCAGCACTCTGTGTGGGGGCGCATATTGAGGTATATCTTGTCCTTGTGAGATATCTGTCACGCATTACAATAATATATGAGTAATAAATGAAATATGTCTTTAAACTTGTTATTTATTGAAGTAATTTTATACATTGCATAAACGTCGCATAAAAGGGGACTCCAATGCCGCTGCTAAGGAATTTCTTTCTCTCTATCTAGTAGATGTTGAAGGCCTCACATCTCCACGTTCTACAGAATTATTTCTTCTCTTCTGTCTTGTAGACGTTGAAGGTCCCACATCTGCACGTTCTATAGAGCTATTTCCTCGCACATGTGTTGTAGTCCTTGGTTCAGTATCTCTGCATGCATCTGGAGATGGTGGATCTACAAGATATGGAGGCACTTCTAGGATAGGCCCCACTTCCGCGATGAATTGATCCGATGTTTCAAAATAATCTTGTACTGATGCCCTGTCATCAATATTAGCCCGTCTTCGATTAATCGAAAGTTTAGAAATCTATCAGACCTGAAATAGAAAAAATATATTGTTATCAACATTTTTTAATGTACGATGATACATTACAAGATGAATTTTTAGATAGTATAATTACCAAAACATCTCGAGTGGATGTTCTTGGTGGCTGAAAACCTCGGACCACAGCATTGTACTGTGCAGGTGAAACTAATCGCCGAGTAATTCGATTGTACCACTGGAAATAGTCATGTATCGTGCTAGCACCTCCATTTATATGATCACACAGCATGAACGCTTGTCTCATCTGCCAAAATGCAATCCATCGTCGATGTTTTATCAACCAATTAAAGCCGGTCTTCCCTTTGCGGGTTTAATTATGCAAGGCTTGGTCACTCGTCTCTATATCACTTGGAATGTATTGTCTCATTCCAAATTGTCTGAGTACCCGGTTCGGATAATGTAGCTCTACTATACCAATATTGATTAGTGGACACTGTAACCTCCAATTCTTCGACAAATAACGAGGTCCAAGAGTCGATATATCTAATGACTGCATATCATATGGTTCCCAGATAAACTGCAAAAAAAGCAATAAATTAATAATTACCACAACAAGATGTATTTATTGAGATGATTATGCTAGTAACTTACTTGTTCATCAGACAACCAATCAAATATATCCCTATATGGACGAATGGTGTGACTTGCAATTTCAGTATAATCGTGATATTGTACCCACCTATAATTCATATAAATAACACAATAAGTATATATAGTGGTTGTTATGCGATTCATAGATAAGCATACCTAGCCCCATAAGGCGGAAGCCCCAAATCGCGATCATCCACACCCATTAAGCTCCCTTGTATGAGCATACCACATACATTTGAGGGTTGTATGGTTGTTATCCTTGACCATGCTCAAATCTGCATGAAACAGTAAAATTGGTGACGGTGTACAATAAACTAATGAATATTTATTTCCATATTTTTAAAATGAACATAAAATTACTTGTAACAATGGTAAAGGTCCACTGATGTTGCACTTATATGGTGGCAAGATGTACAGAGTTCACGATATAAATTCAATAATACCGCACTTCCCCAACTATACTCTATGACCATATCCACATCTTCCAAAAAATTCAAATGTACTAATGGGATAGAATTTCCGGTGCTATCGGGCATCATTACTGACCCTAAAAGTAAATGTGCACACCCCCGTGCATATCGATCGATATCTACCTGTGGTGAATCATCGTATATCACAGCAGAATGTTTCACATGATCACTCAGAGAGGTCAATAAGATCACACTTTTATTTCTCATATAGTAGTCCCGTAGCTCGATGCCCTACAAATCATGACACAATTGTCGCCACTCGGTGAAAGTGCATTTTTCATCATAGCATATAATAGGAGATCCTTCTATCGGCAGACCCCATATTATGGCAACATCTTGGAGCGTGACAGTGGCCTCGCCGATAGGAAAATGAAAAGTGTGTGTCTCTTGGCATCATCTCTCCACAAGTGCACTGATGAGATGACGATCAAGTTTGAAAGTTCCACAACGAAGGGGACCGTAAATGCCCATCACTTTTAATCTATCTACAACACGAGGGTGAAGTACAATCTTTTGTGGGTCGGGCTCATTTATCCTAAATGTCCAAAAAATTACATTTCTCCTTGATATATTTTTAGAAGAGTTTCATGTTGTGGCCTATTAATAGACTCCAATCTCGAACGATGACTATGTTGCAGGATCAATACAGATGGATCTATAGGTCCAAATAACTCTCTCTCTCTCTCTCTCTCTCTCTCTCTCTCTCTGTGCATTCATCCTGTAAAATATGAAAATAAATAATTTTATAAGCAATTTATATATATAATGCTACATTCAATATTCAATTGTGCAAAAAAAATAATGACAACAATGAAATAGTTATTTTTTAGCAAACATAAGATGCTAAAATTCATTAAAATATAATTAAAGGTTTACAATTACAAATCATGTGAGCAGACATAATTTAACACAATTAATTTTTTTCAACTTCGTGATAACATCATTAATGAGAAGGTCCAGCTCTATCTTCTGCTTGGTATTGTTGCCTGGCGCGAGTTTGAGCCCAGTCAATTTCATTATGAATTCTAGATGTTACATCCCAACCACGACGCCTTATTCTGCATTCAGGATTATGTTTCAATTGAAAATATGGTTCATCCTATTCTTCAGGATCTAGCAATGGCTCAAAAACTCAAGAAGTGTAAGTCAAAACATACTCATCTGTACTGTAACAGTTAGGTACGTACATACTTGGATCAACTTGGAATTGCCTACACACCTCCAATGCATGCGAGCATGAAATACCATCCAACATACATTCCCCACAATCGCACTCTCGTTTCGATAATGAAACTTTATGTATGTGATACTGTGTCGAGCCCATAATATTAGTACTGACTTTGGTTGTTCCCCTAGTATGATTATAAAGGTATACTCGATTAGTCATCCCCAATCGCTGTGCTACATCATACTTACGCCAAACATGATCCGTCCACCTCCAATTTTTTTGCACTAGATTGAGTGCTTCTCTTTCACGAATAAAAAAAAATTAGATCGTGCAAAAGTTGCACTGACAAGTGCTGTGATTGGGAGGCGTCGTGCACCCTTAAGAACATCGTTTATGCATTCAGACATGTTAGTTTTCATAACACCAAAACGGTGGCCTCCATCGTGACAATATGTCCACTTGCTAGGATCAAATTCTCTTAGATACTGATGAGCTTCTTCACTTATTACTCTAATTTCATTCATCTTTATCTCAAAATTTCTCACGGTCAATGACCTACCCGCATTATAACACAAGTCCTTCAATTTTTTATTCTTGAATTGAGCATTAAAGTTTGAAGCAACATGCCTTAAACAATAGCGGTGCACTCCTCTTGGTTCACAAAATGCTGGAACATACTCCACTGCCTTCAGTATACCCTTATGTCTATCGGAAATAAGACATACCCCATCCATTTCACGGACAACATGTGTGGCTAACATTTCAAGAAACCAATACCAAGATCGAAACTTTTCATCATCAACAATGGCATAAGCTACTGAAAGAATCTTCTGATCGGCATCTACGGTGTTAGCAATCAACAATTTATGTTTATACTTAGTATAAAGGTGTGTACCATCTATAGTAAGTATTTTGCAACAATATGTGAATGCCTCGATGCATGGTTTGAATTCCCAGAAGACATACCCCAATGTGTGCATGTTCTCACCAATAGTATCCTTGTGATACCACTCTACAATGGTCTCGGGATTGTATTTCTGCAAGGCCCCCATGTACTTGGGCAAAAATTGACATGAACTCTCCCAAGTTCCAAACATGTTTTCCCTGGCACGTTTCAATGCTTGCCACGCCTGTTGATAGGAAACCTTGTAATTGTATTTAGCTTATGCATGCTCCACGACATATTTGACGTCGTATCCTGGATCAACCTGTATAAGGCTTTCCATGTCAGGTGCAAGCAAGTTTTTGCAGAGATTTGCATGCCTTTGTGAGTCAATATATGTCCATCAGACAGGTATGTGGCGGCCCCAACTTGGTGATTTCCCAACAATCATATTTTTTCCGATATGAGGCACGCAAATACCACTCACAATGTTGCGATGTTGGGCAATTTTCAGCAAAGTTCTGCTTACACACAATCTTCATTGTGGTCTTGTTGCTCTCTACGACTTTATACTCACGTCTTGCATGTCGTATTGAGTAATCCTTCACGACATTGATCACAACATCCTTATCTTTAAACATCATCCCTTGTCTCAAAGTACCATCATCAGCATCATACAAGAGATCCCCTATTGGAATGCCCGTTGAATCAACATGTATGTCATCATATGTCGAATAAAAAAATGGCACTCCATGCAAACTAGGATGAGGTGTCACTCTTGGCATCGAGAAATTTTCAGCATTATCACCCTCATTTGGCAGCCCGACCAAATTCATGATCCAGATTTTCAAAATCGTTATCACTATCTCCCTCAAATTGATCACAAGCTGGATCAAAAGTTGAGATGCCAACAGGGGCCTCCATTGTGGTACAGGAAGGTCCAATATCAGGATCATTAGTGCCGTCATGGATAGACCATACAAGTTGGTTTTGCTGACTTTTCCAAACATCCGTGCGTTATGGCTCACCTGTGAAACCTCATTCACTTCAGAAGGTCTAGTACTTTCCCAGGGATCCCATGCTTGAAACTGTCCCAAAATATCACGTTCCACTAATAGCTCAACCTCATTCAAGTGGCTATGTGGATGAAACCAATAACTAAGATCGTGATTATTTCTAATATGATAGTTTTTTTGTAAACTCCCATCATAAATTGTGATGAATACATCTAGGGAATGCACTTGCATGTCTAATCCCGTGGTCTCGAACAATAAACGTAATAGATCATCAAAATCAATCATACGATCCACCCTTCTTTGTCCCACAATAGTTTGACAAAACCGCACATAAATCCCGATATCGTGAGAGAATGACATGTCTTCCATAGCCAATACAAATAATATGAGTAAATATTAGTATAATAGTGCATTTTTTAAAATTATAAATAGGAAAATTAAACATTTTTTCTAAAACTTTATAAAGAAAATTATAAATCCTTATTGCTCATGGATGTAAATGGCGTCGCTGGGACCGCATAGGCGCTTGAAGGTCCTCGGCCGCCGACGTCAAGGTCAAATCGCCGAGAAAAATCTGCCAACACATTTGGCACTGTCGAGACCGCCTAGGCAGCAGTCGAGGCCGTCTTGACACCGCCTAGATGACCATTACTCTATTTTTTCTAAAAAAAAAATTCAATTTAAAAGTTAAATCTAAAATTAAAAAATAAAAACTAATTTACTAAATTACTAAAAAATTGAAAGTTTAATTGAACTACTTCATAATTTATTCGTTCTATGTCGTATTATGATAGTTTTTAACATTTTGTTGACTTTTTATATTTTGTGATAGTTATTAATTATGTTTTAAATTTATAATTTATCTATAATGTATATTTTTATTAATATATGTTTAGAAAAAAATTAATATTAATAAAAAAAAATATAAAAACATTGGCACCGCCTAGGCGGTCTTGGTGCTTGAAGGCACTCGACCGACCGCCAAGCGTCATTTGCACCCTTGTTATTGCTAATGAAACACGACAAAATATTGTGTTTTCACCGTTAAATCTATTTGATTGATATTAATTATTTTATTTAAATGCATTGATTCTTCGTATTATAAAGTATCAATTAAAAATGTATTACTTATTTTATTGAAATTTTAATTCTTTTTATCTCGTAAGACATTAATTTTGAATGATATTAATTATTTTATTAAAACTATATTAATTATTTTATCCTGAAGTATTAGTTGTGAATCAATATTCACAATAGACTTACTCTATTTATTTATAGCTTTAATTTATGAGACCTAGCATATGTTGTTTATTGTGTTTTATGATATTTGATTGGTTATAACTTATTATGACTTTAATGTGGTGATTATATGTTTGAAAAATTAATTAATAAATTAAAGATACTAAAAATATGCTAAAAAGTCATTCGGTATCAGGGATACCGATTGGTTACGTGTAAAGTAGCTCCTTTAATTAAATTTTTTGCATCGTGACACGTGTCCAGTCGGTTCTACCAGAACCCAGTCGGTTCTACCAGAACCAACTGGAGAGGACAAAGCTGTCAACCATTCACGTGAGTCTCTGTGTGAAGTCAAACCTTGAAAATCGTAAATTCAAGCACAGGAAAAAGTTATTTGTCTGCATTTGTTTTGTCCAGGAAATCTGATTCCCATGCGCCATACCCCCATAATTGCTATAAGCACTACTACTTCCTATATATGATATACATACATGCATGCATGTTAGGCTTCTCAATATACAAATTTCATTTCTTCCTCATTCAACATTCTATCTTCTCTTCGTAAACAAAAAAAAAAAATTCATTTCTTCTCATAATATATCTTGTCTCCATTTCTCTGCACAAGAAATTAAAAAAAAATTCATTTCTTCTCATAATATATCTTGTCTCATTATTATTAGGAGAAGAAATGAATTTTTTTATTTTTTTGTGCATAGAAATGGAGACGAGATATATTATGAGAAGAAATGGTTTTTTTTTTTTTTTTTACGAAGAGAAGATAGAATGTTGAATGAGGAAGAAATGAAATTTGTATATTGAGAAGCCTAACATGCATGCCTGTATGTATATCATATATAGGAAGTAGTAGTGCTTATAGCAATTATGGGTGTATGGCGCATGGGAATCAGATTCCCTGAACAAAACAAATGCAAACAAATAATTTTTTCATGTGCCTTTGACTTCACACAGAGACCCACATGTTTGCAAATTCTCTAAGTAGCTTTGAGAATCAGTTTTTTATTTTTTCAAAACTAAATCTCCAGCACCACCACCACTAAATTACTAGCCACATGTTGGATTGCAGAAGTACACTCCAGATTCAATTATAATTACAACCTTGCCCCTGAAAAAACACAACAGAAAAACGCTGTCTATGAGAAGCAGTAGGATTTATTACCCATATGCAAAAGGCCTTTGCCTACGTGTATTCTTTTTCACTGGAAACAGCATACTTAAACTAACTACCTTCAATGACATGAAAAGAAACCACAACATTTTTCACCAAGTTGCAGGAAATAAATGCTCGATGATGTCCTGGGTTCGAATTCCTCCAATCTTTTACTTTATTTTTTCTTTCTATTTTATATACAATCAATATTAATCAATCGAGCACGTCAGTCAAGTTCCTACCCCCTGTCTCAAAGGGGGTAAGGGCGACACTGAGTGCTGACAGAAGCATCATAGCTTGGAAGAGAAGTACAGCAAATGTCTGCTGACAGCCATCAACCAGTCCAACGGCTATGAGAGGGCATATCATACCACCAGTTCTCCCAATAGCTGATGCTACTCCAACTGCTGTCCCTCTTACAGTAGTCGGATAAACCTGAAGCACAATAAATCCACATGCTGATTACTCCAAATTTGCAATGTAATAACTCCAGAAAAGAGCTAATTATGGCAACTATCAGGCAAGAATTCTGTTCTCCAAATTAAACTTTAAGAGGAACGACACTTCATTTGTTAATATGCGTACTTTGCATTCTAAAAGGTGATACTTTGAAGAAGAGAGTTCACGTGAACCTATATCACAGGAGACCTACTCTTTTAAGGAAGACGTACCTCTGGGGCATAGATACAGGCAACAATGAAGGTTGCTGAAACTAATGCACGAGCTCCAAACAACACAGATGTGGTGAGATTCTCGCTCTGATGGGCTAATAGTGGAATAAAGAGGGTTGAAGCAAACACAAGCATGATTATCATGGAAAACTTGCGACCCACTTTGTCCACAATGAAGGCTCCTAAGATCATCCCAGGAATCTCTGAAACAAAAACATGGAATGACCTTAATGCTCAAGAAAACTTGCAAAAACTCCTAATTTCTAGTTTTACCTGCTAAACTGGTAACAAACACGTCTAGATAGAGTCTTGCATTTTGTTCTGAATGCAACAATGTGAGTGCTGTACATCTTCTTTGATCACCACTCAGTTCAGAGGTCAGCAATACAATTCCATAGTATGAAAATGTATTGCCGAAATATAAGAACCATATTAGAAGGTTCGTTCTAATTAATTTGGGAGAGAAAAGCACAGACATTATAGTGGATTTGAGCTTATCTTTATCTTTATTTTTATCTTTATCTGTAGGTGGGGCAAGCAAATGGGTACTTATAAGCATGCCAACGTGTCTCAAGAAAATGCAGTTGATCAAATCTCAACGTGTCTAAGATCAGTTGTTGAGCATTATCAAAACAGAGATGAGTTTTCAAACAGAGGCAACAAGAACATACCCATGCAAGAGCGGCCTCGAGTATTGATCCAACTGTCCAAAAACTTGAAAACACAATCATCCAAGCACCTCTATTTTGCATGGGAACAAATTCTAAAAACCAAGCATTGAAGATATGGCTACCCCCAAGACCAACTCCAGCTATACAACGAAGTATAAGTAACGATATGTAATTTGGTGAGAAAGCGCCTAATAGCCCAGCAGCACCTGAAAGTGTCGAGACACCTAGAATTGCATTCCTGAAAAGAAGGAAAAACAGCAAATGTATTTCCTTCTATCAGTATGAAGGCAATCTTGAGGAGGTGAGAGCAAGCATTTCACCTTCGTCCATAACTATCAGATATGATGCCCCATAAAGATGCTCCAACTAACATCCCGGCAAAGACCACAGTTGATATAAAGCTTTTCTGAGCAGAGGAGAGATGCCACTGAGATTGAACAGCTGATCCTATAAATGACAGAATCATCATCTCCATGGCTTCAGATACCCAACCCATTGCTCCGTATGCAAGTATAAGACCTTGGTATTTACCAAAGCCAACAACATCGAGTGCTTCATCTAAAGTGTACACAGGGTCAGAATCTCCCATCTGGAATAGAAAGTTAAGATGAAGAACTTGCATTTTGTTGTAGTACTAGAAACTGAAATCTGATGCAGACTAAGAAAAATCATGGTTCATATAACTTATACTGCATATTTTACCATCTGCTTACATCAACACCATCTATGAGCTTGTGAAAGAGTGCCAGAAGAAAGGAAGAAAAGATGAAAAAACAGCAATAAAAGCTTCATACAAGCAACACTGAAAAATATGTTATTAGAAAGTGTTTTATTGTATTTTATTTTCCTCCAGCTGCATAATGGAAGCAATCAAAGTATCTTTTCTGAAAGAAAGTCCACTATTGGCCATAGTATTAGAGCTGCACAAGCATGCGAGTTCTTGTAAATGTAATGGATATATGCTCTGCACATCCACCCTACTACAGTGAAAAATTACCAAGTGATTTATAAGCATCTTCTTACCACTGATGATGTGCTGTCAATATAGCACCTGCTTTTATTTCAACTTCAGACTAAAACTTGAATACCTGGAATAATCATGCAACTAATCAATGTTATAACCGATATACCAGAAAAAGAAAAGAAAAAGGAGGATTACAAATGGCATAAACAGAGAACAGATTTCATAAAAAGATAAAAGAAACTATAAACGTATGGTATTCAAGAAAGTCGAAGCACCCTTCTAAAATTGAAGACAGAAATCTCCGAAGGACAGTCCCAGTTCCAGACCTAAAACATAAGGTATAAAATTTGTAATTCCAGTCCTGTATACGCTAAATCTTGTGAACTACAAAACAAAACCTCCATTTTTCTCCACAAACCCAAGTCTATAACCTCTAACAACAAACCAGGCATCATCTGAGATAGCATTGATCGACCATAAATATGAAAACTAACAATTCATCAGCGATTTTATAACCGCATTTCAACATTAATCTGAGACTCCAATCCCTCAAATAAAACCGTACAAAAATGAAAACTGCTAATAAACACAACAACGGAGGGTTTACTGATGCTACCCAGTGGATTCCACCCGCGCAATTTCCAACGTCCATGTCCGCGCGCGCACAAACACACACCCGCGCGAATGTGTGCAAATGCAATGGACGACCGAAAGCACATTTGTAGCATATACTACACCTGGAGATAAAAGAAAAAGAAAACAAGATTGTACCGAATATTGGCTCTTATTGGAGGTGGCGCTGCAAAGCAAAGGTCGGGCGAATGAAGCAGCAAGAAATTGAGGATTTGGATTTGTGTTGGTGGATTCATGCGTTGAAGGAATTGGCCATTGAAGGTGCGAAACGTGTCTGCTCAGCGGGCCCTTCCGTGGGTTTCATATGCGTGTAGAAGGCGATTAATGCTGCCAAGGAAATCTTGTTTGTTTTGCAGTTGGAGATCTCTGTATCATATTATTGAGGCCCCACCACTGTTACTTTCTTTTTTTTTTTCTTTTCAAAAATAGAAAAGTACTTATATAAATCAAATTGAACTTTTATTCTTTTAAGCTTGTTAGTCAGATAAATTAAATTATTTTATTTTATTTTATGTTTAGTATAATAGGAAAAGACTCAAAATCAATAAAAAAATTCAAAATTAAAATTCACTTATTTTATAAATGATAGGTAATATTATTTTAGGTCTCATTTAGTTCATTAGATAAACTAAAATAAATTAAACTGTCTTATATAATTTGATGTTTTATTTAATGGATAAAAGTCAAAGATTAATAAAAAGCCCAAAACAATTATCTTATGAATGACAATATTATCTTAGGGAAGAGGTGTTTATCTTTACTAAAATACTTCTCTTATATCGGAAAGAAGAACTATAATTCATTTTATTTTTGTGTATGATACAGAGTGTAAGTCGGGTTTGCCAATTCCAACTGGATCTCCATCCAGACAGGTAAATCTGATGTTGATGTCACGTCACCAGTCGACACTTGCAGTACCGACTATCTTTATTTTCATAAACATTTCACATCTCACCCAATTTTAATAATTTATTTTCAAAACTTCTCTAAATAAATAAATTTGTTAAAGATAAAGCATGAATTTGCTTTAAAAATGGATGGAATTGAGGTTTTTCGACCAACATCTCCTTCGAGTTAGTGATGCAAAATTTAGTTGTAAAAAATGTTCAATCCGCAATTAAAATATCTATAAATCTATTATTTTTTAATAAAAAATTATATGAACTCGAGTTTACGGTGAATTCGAGATATCAATTATAATTATCGTGTACATATATTATCTCTATTATTCATTGTTATGCATATATACTTATCACTGTTAAAAAATTAAATATATTTTTATAGTATTGATAGTATGCATAAGTTACAACAATAGTAATTGCATAACAATGATACGAATTCATGTGAACTCGAGTTCATAATAGACCTACTTTTATTGTTCTACCTAATTCAATTTACTTTTCGTTCAGTCATTGTCACATACTCACATTCATTATGCATATTATCACATATACTTTATTTTTATACAATGCATTAAAATAACAAAATATTAATTATTATTAGACAAAAACTTATATAAAAATTTCTATAATAAAAATTTCCAAAAATAAACTAAATAAATTATTGCACTCACGCGCGGCCTCTCCCCCCACAAACACACGCACACCCAACCCATAACATACCATTTCAATTCCCTTCACTAACCCTCCCCCCTCCACACACCCCATCCGCCCCAACATACATAACCTGGAAGTAGGGGTGAGCATGGTTCGGTTCGGTTACCGAACCGAACTAAATCACCAAAACCGACATAACCGAATTTATTATTATTAGAAACCAAAACCGAACCATATACATTAAAAACCGAAAAAACCGAAACCAAAATTTTCGGTTCGGTTTCGATTTATAACCATATTAATCGAAATATCACTAGTTAAAATTGTGTAGGCGGAAACAGGGAGAGAAGAAGTGGTGATTTGGTGGTCGCCCGCCGTGAGCTTAGGCGGACGGCGACGGATTGGAATGGGGTGAGTGGCGTGAGGGTGGTGAAAGAATTTCTGGAAGTGAGGCGCCGTGAGGGTGAGGGTGAGGGAGGGAATTTGGAAGGGGTAACTTACTGGTTTGAGGGTTAGGATTTTTTTTATCTATATGTAATGTAATTATATTTATGTAATATAATATTTATTTAATTTATTTATATATATTAGTAATAGTATTATACATTATAATTATATATATATATATATATGTTTAAATTCGGTTCGGTTTTCGGTTTTTTTACCCTAAAAACCGAAATCGAAACCGAAAACCAAAAGTTTAAATATTTAAAACCAAAACCGAACCGAATACCAAATTAACCGAACCAAATTCTTATTTCGGTTCGGTTCGGTTCGGTTTTTCGGTTAAAACCGAACAGTGCTCACCCCTACCTGGAAGCCCATAAAAATTATTTGAAATATTTTAATTTATTATTTTTAATTGTTATAAATATAAAAATAAATTTAATAATATTATATAATAAATTTTAAAACTTGCTTTCAATTTATATTAGTATAGTAACACACATTTATTCATATAGTAGCACACATTTGCTCATATAGTAATACAAGTTGAAGAACAAATATATGTTATTATTATAACAAATGTGTGTTACTATCTTATAACAAATTATTTTTCATATAATGCAAGATCAAAATATGTGTTACTTTAAGAATAAATATTGATTATTCATTAATATTTATTTATTTTTATAAAAATAATTATTTTTTAAATATAATAACATATGTATTGCATGAAACAATATACCTAGATTTATAGGTATGATGAATAAATTAAGAAACATATATTTATTATCATAAAAATATATTTTGCTCATATAGTGACACATATTTGTCCATACAGTAACATAAATTGAAAGATAAATTTGTGTTACTATCTTATAAATATTGTTATTTTATATATATTCATTTATTTTTAAAGAATAAATAATTTTTCACATAATGCAAGAGCAAAATGTGTGTTACTTTAAGAACAAATTATTAGTTATTCACAAATATTTATTTATTTTTATAGAAATAATTACTTTTTTCATAAAATAACATATATATTACATGAAATAATATACATAAATTTAAAGGGATGATGCATAAATTAAGAAAAATATATTTATTCTCATAAAAATATATTTTGCCCATATAGTAACATACATTTGTCAATATAATAACATACATTTGCCCATATTTTTTAATTTTTTTTTTAATTAAATTTCTTGAATTTATAAAAAATTATATGAATATTTAAAATAATAATAGTATTTTATATTTTTTAAGAAATTTCTTTTGATATTTTTAAAATTGAGTTTTTTAGTCTATTAATTTTATTTCATTTCTATTTTAATATTTCAATTACCATCTATAAATATATAAAAGTAGCAGTAATAGTACAATTGGTCGACGATTTTACTGGCGAGTGAACAGTCACTCGCTCAACAGTAAAGTCGTGACTTGCACTTCCTACAAGAGCGAGTGAACAGTCATCTTTAAAACATCATATCCTAATATTTTTTTGTTATTTTTTTTGTACATTCACAGGGAAGCTAATTTTTAGTCACAAATCGCAAATCGTTTGCAAAAAATGTTGAGCCCACACTTGCAAAAAATAATTTTGAAACCCTAATAAAATATAAACAGCTTCAATTATACCTTCAGTTGACAGCGTAGCGTGGACGTGGACGGCAGGGGTGCGTCGCGTGTGGCAGCGCGGAGGCGAAGCTGCGACTGTGTCTGATGTAGCGCACAGGCGTGGGCGGCGCCGGCGTGGAAGGAGGAGGCGGTTGAGGTGGAGGAGGCAGCGATGCCTAGCCGCTGAAAATCCGTCGTAATGACTGAGGAAGAGAACCAAGACTACAATGTGGATAAGTGGGTTTCTGAAATTTTAGATTTAGATATAGGTCTTATGGGCCATTAATGAAATCTTGGCCCAACTTTCTCATTTATTTATTTTACTTAAACATATTTATTATAAGATAATGTGTTAATTTTATTTGGTATATAACTATTTTTATAATATGAGATTAAATTAAAAGGAAAGACATAAATGAGTGTGATATTAAATAAATATGGTGTATTTTATTAATTTTTGTAAATATGCATAATTTTTTAATAAATATCTATTATATTTTTTTGTAAAATGACATACAACTTTCTTTTATATTATTTAATCAGAATTTTGTCAATTTTATTAGTTTGTTAATACCTTACTTTAAAAAAAAAAATGATTGTGCTTAATTTTAATATACAAATAATAAAGTATAATATTATATGGCAACTCTGATGTCATACTTAGCAATTATTGACCTCATTCACAGTTCGCTTTATTGACCTATTAAAATATTGGGTCAATAAATTTAATTAACGGATTTATTTTACTTTCACAATATATTATCATATTCATTAAAAAAAATTCAAATTTAATTATTCAATTATTAATTAACATAATTTCCTTACAATTAAAATAATGAGACTATATTTATATTATAATTATAATTTTTTTTAATTTAAATTATGAATAAATTTTAAAATGATCAAAGACAATAAAAAATATAAATAATAAAATTTCTATTTTTTTCTAAGTTATTGTCTTTATTTTATTATTATCCACTTAAAAATTAAATATAAATAATTATGAAAACTATATGCCTACTAATATATATAGTTTTTAAATTAATTAATAACTAATGGTTAAATTATATTTGCAATGAAAGCGTGGAATATAGTTGTGGAATTTTTTTTAAAAAAAAGGGGGTTAATTCTATGAAAATGCACCACCTTCTACTCAACTTTCAATTTAATCTTGGTCTTCACGATTATTATTAAAAAAAATCCCACATTTTACGAAATTTCAATTCGATACATGTTCTTGTATTTTCGGCCAACAACTAATGACGTGGCTCATCGGAGCACATGAAAGTTTACCACACTAGCGTAAACACATTTCAATAATCTTTTTATTTTTTTAAAATTTTCACATCATATAGCATATGCATATATATACAAAAATATACTCCCCCGTCCACGAAATTTATGCTCACATTTTTGCACGTGGTTTAATGCAATATGTCGGAAGATATTATGGGATATTGTGAGGTCCGTTTTGAGTAAATAAAGTATTTATGGAAAGTACATATGATATATTTTTCATAAATATTCTCTTTATTCAAAACGGACCTCACAATATCCCGTAATACCCTCCGACATATTGCATTAAACCACGTGCAAAAATGTGAGCATAAATTTCGTGGACGTAGGTAGTACTTTTTATTTAAAAAATATTTTTTGGTTGTAAAAGGGGAAAACGCTTTATATGTTTGTAGTATTCAATATCAAATTCACAAAACACTTGAAAAACACTCAAATACCCTAGGAAAAATTGTCCAAAATTATATCAAATTCTGAAAAATCTCAATACTAGAGATTTGAATTTCTAAAATGTATGTATGCACGCCAGCATGACAAACTTTTACTCACCTCGGCGAGACACATTATTTAGTGCAATTCACTAACACTTTGAATTTTGGAGTTCTGCTACATTTTATTATTTTCTTATATTGAAGAGATTTAGGGGTTTCTGCTATTGTTGAAAAAAAAAAGTATAATTGCAATTGATTATAATTTATGGATTGCTGCTTTAAAATCTTTGTCAAACTAAGTTATTAATTTTCTAAATTTTTCTTACTATTTAGAAATTTTTATATTTTCCAGAAAAGGTGGAATCAATTGAATGTTTTGTTGAATATATAGATTGTGATAACTAATAGAACAAAAAATGATAACTTTTATCTGAGCATTAGATTTGCACTAATGAATTAATTGAATATTTGAATTTATTAGTAATGAAATGGTGCAAATGCAACTAACTGGGGAGATCATTTTTTAAAGTTCACAAGTGAGAACCAAATAAGTAAGTAGACAACGATAACCAGTACATTGTTATAAAATTAATTACAGATGAGAAGTTGATAATTTATTTTTTCTCCTTTAATTAGTGATTAGGTATTTTGTTATGTTTTGAAATTTTGGATGAGAAAAGGTAATTATTTAAAGTTTATTCATTTATGTAAAAAAAATTTATATGTGTGTTTCCCCTGTATAACAATTTGTTAAAAAAGATTTAATGAAATTGAGCATGTGTTAATGAGGCAATTGTTGATATGGCGAACTAATACGTCGATTTCAGAAATAATCTCCAAGGCTTGCCAGGTTTCCAGAGCCCATCCAAGCTGGGGAAGGTCCAGAGCTCGTCCGCCTGTCGAAGAACGATAGCTCGCCCGACTGTGGCCTTTCACTGTGCGATATTCTGGAATCTGGTTAAGGCTTGGGAGCTCGCCCTTTGTCAGCAGAGCCCCGGTGACGCACTCTTTTTCCCTCCGTCCGGTTTATCCACAAGGGTGATTTACGGCGAGGTTTTTAATGAGGCCCATCTAGTCTAAGGCATAGTAGTAGGACGAGGCGTGATAGGGGGAAGCAGTGTGAGAGATCAAGACGAGGGTAAGGAACCCTCGTCAACACCGGAAGCCACATAGGCTCGTAAGGTGTCATCTCACACTCACACACCTATAAATAAGACCTCTCTTGTACTATTCACACAATTCTGAAAATCAATACAGTGCCCATTACAATATTTCTCTCTCTAAACTCTCTACTCTCCCTCCTCATATTATATCCAAGAACACAAATTCTTGGATTATTGTTTGATGGAATTAACATGTTATAACTAGCCACATAACAAACACGATTAACAAATTCTATCAACAATTTGGCGCTAGAAGGAGGGGCATTCGAACCTGAAAAATTAAAAATCTAAAGAACGAAAAAGTTAGGGTTTGTTGAAGATTTGAAGATTTGAAGATGTTCTTGATAAAACTCAAGAACACTTGAAGATACACATACATCTTCATCCCTTGAACGAAGAACCCAGATTTCCGGACAAAAACCCAAGTTTTCGGATTTCACGAAATCTGCCCGGAAGAGGTTTACAAACGCGCGCGTGCACACGAATAAACCGAATTTCGGATAATTCGTCACACGCGAGGCTAGACAAAAACTTGCACAACTCCACCTAAGCTGGACGACCACCACTCCGGCGACCTCCACCACCCCGGCGACCTCCCTCCACCTCGGCGACCCTCAGCAAGCTACCCCCTCTGAAACCCAAAAATGGCTAACACTCGAGCCGCCAAGGGACAGGCCTCCGCAGCTGCGGGAAGGTCTAAAGGGGGTGATCAAAACCAGGCCGAGGTGGAGACCTCACGCCAGGTGGTGGAGACCTCACAACCACCTCCCCAGAAGAGCACCGCAGCTCCGCGACCTCCGCGAGTTGCGGTGAACCAGGAAGACTTGGCCCCCGCTCTGAGGGACCTGGTCAGCAATCCTGACGAGCTCCAACGCACCATCGCGACCTTACAAAGGTTGCAGCAGCGACAGCAGGACGAGCTCGCCCTAATACCCAGGCGAGCTCCAGCCGCCGAAACTCGGGAGCAGACCAGGCCCACTCAGGGCACCCAAACCAGGGGGGACTACAGCGTACTCCCCACCGAGCAGGAGGCGAGCTCGGCACAGGCTCGCCAGCGCAGGGAGAGAATCGGTAAGGCCAAAATGGTGGAGGAGGGTCCTGCTCCCTACACTGGAAGGGAGTCGGCCTACACCGGGGCATCTGGCACCCACCAATCTCAAAGGAGGGAAGTCCTCCAAGGCCGTCTGGGCCCGAGGTACGAAGAGAATGAGCGTACGGCGGCCACAGCTGCGTCCCATGGGGACTCCGACCAACAGCCACGCAGATCAGCCCACAAAAGGCTGAGGAGGCCCGCCACTGACCGGCTAGGCCCCCACGGCGGATGCCAATTCCAGCCCGCCACTGAGAGGTCACCCCAGAGTGAGGCACCTCGGGGACGTGCATCCGCGAGATGCACGACCTTTGAGCACCCTCCGCCGGAGGTGACCCGAGATGACGAGCTGGCCTCACTGAAAAAGGTCGTTGAAATGCTACAAGTACAAGTAGCAGCCAAGTCTGGCGGACCTGACGCCACGACTCTCCCCACCTCTCCGTTGGCACCCGCCATCCTCCGCGCACCGGTCCAGAAGAAAATTCAATTCCCGGTGATGTCCGCATACGAAGGCGAATCGAACCCAAAAGTCCACCTGGTCAAGTACGTGGATTTCATGATTTCGGTCGGCGCCACCGACTCCACCCAGTGCCGGAACTTCCCGCTGACCCTAGGGGACCGAGCTCATCGCTGGTTCTCTTCACTCGCCCCGGGGTCAATCTGCTCATTTGGCCAACTCTCGCGGGAGTTCCTGGCCCACTTCTCTGGGTTCGGGTCCTACCTTACCCAGAAGTACCGACTCGCCAACATCCATCAAGGCGAGAGCGAGACCGACCAGCAGTACCTGGAAAGGTTCGACAAAATTCTGTTGGAAGGTGAGCCGGTAAGCGAGGATACCAAGGTCGTCGAAGCGATGGCCGGACTCAGAAGGGGCACCGACCTCTGGAAGGAGATGCACCTCGCATGTCCCAACACTTACAGCGAATTCCGCCACAAGGCGGGGGTGTTCACGGCTATGCAGGAGGCATTACTGAAAGAA
>JAPKLY010000415.1:147405-191279 GCA_026898435.1 Prunella vulgaris
CCATCAGGCCATCGGCCACTTCACCAGCGAGTGCCGAGACCTCCTCAAGCAACTCTGGAAATTTTACGAGGAGGGGAAATTGGCCGAGTTCGTGAAGAAGGCCCCAGCTAAGAGACCGAGGTTCGAGAGGAGGGCTACCTCCGATGACGAGGAAGAGGAAGCAGACCAACCCGGTCCCCATAACAAACGGAGGGCACCTCCCCAACCTCAGCAAAATATGGAGCCTACTCGGGAACTCTTAGTTCTCGAGAAGGAGATCGAAGCCGCCGGAGGTCTCCAGGACGAGGGATCCTCCATATCCAGGAGAAAGAGGAAGGCCGAAATCCGGGCCATAAACCAACTCCAGGAAGGCAGCTCCGGCCCCAGGTCCATCTCACAGCTTGCTGACGAGCTGACGTTTTCTTCAGCGGACCTGGAGGGGGTACTGATGCCCCACAACGACTCGTTGGTGATAACCGCCAACATCATGAACGTCCTAGTTCACAGGCTACTTGTGGACACCGGCGCATTCACCAACATTCTCTTCAAATCCACCTTGGATGCCTTAGGTGATTTTGAGTCGTATCTGGAACCTAGAAATGCTAGGATAGTGGGGTTCGGAGAAGCTGTAACCGTCCCCCTAGGTAGTGTTAGGTTGAGCATCCAGCTTGTATCGGCTGAGGACCCCGAAAGGAGACTGACTAGGCTCATAGATTTCCTAGTTGTCGACCAGCAGTCCTCCTACAACGGGTTCCTTGGTCGTCCGTTTATTAATGAATTCAAAGTGGCGTGTTCGACCTACTACTACTGTTTAAAATTCCCAACTCCAAAGGGCGCCGGAACTATAAAAGGTGACCAGAAAAAGGCCCGAGAGTGTTTACTCCAAATGAAAGATGGTCAGGTCAAAAAAGCGGTGACACGAGTCCAAGTCCTTGAGGAGGACGTACAGATTCCTGCAGACGAGCCAAACATCCTAGACGTCATCTCGGTCGAAACTGAGATGATGGAGGTAGGAGATTTGTCAGAAATCAACCAAGGCACTGGACCTGTGCAAGACACACAACCGACACCAATGGAGGACTCGGAAGAAACCCAAGTGTTGAGACCTGCGCAGAGGTCGGCACCTGCGCAGGGGCAGCAGCCTACTCCCATGGAGGTAGCTGATGAGGCCCAAGGTGGGGGACCTGCGGGAGGTCAAGAACCAACACCAATGGACGTTGACCCAACTCCCCAAGTCACCACACCATCCCAAGCTGATAGACCACCAGAGGTGTTCACAGCCGACGAGCTCGCCCAAGCTGAGAGCCAACCCGATGACCTCGAACCGCGCATAGGCCATGAGCCTGCGCAGATGTCACAAGGAGAGTGGGATGAGTTCATCAATGACCCGAGGTGGAAAAGTCAAAAGAGAAAAGCAACCCCCATGGAAGGGTTGACGGCACTCCCGGTGGACCCGGAAAGGGACTTAGAACTTTTCATTGGTTCTGAGTTACCTGAACCGTACCGGTCGAGGATGGAGCTCTTCTTGATGACCAACCTAGACGTGTTTGCCTGGTCCCACGAAGACATGACGGGGATCCCGTTGGAACATGCTTGCCACAGGCTTAACATAGACCCGACGCGGAGACCCGTACGCCAAAAGCGAAGAAAGTATGGACCAGACAAGTACGCAGCTCTAACAGTTGAGATGGAGAAGTTGTTAGACAACAAGCTCATCAAGGAAGCTTTGTGTCCGCAGTGGGTCGCGAACCCCGTCCTGGTGAAGAAACACAATGGGACGTGGAGACTCTGCATTGACTTCACGGACCTGAACAAAGCATACCCGAAGGACAACTTCTCACTACCTCACATTGACCAGTTGGTGGACAGCACCGCAGGCCATGAGATGATGACATTCATGGATGCTTTTGCGGGCTATCACCAGATAGCTCTACACCCAGATGACCAGGAACACACAGCGTTCTACACCAACAAGAACATGTATTGCTGGGAAAGGATGCCGTTCGGACTCATCAACGCCGGAGCTACCTACCAAAGATTGGTGAACAAAATGTTTGACCAACACATTGGCGAATCCATGGAGGTGTACGTGGACGACATAGTTGTCAAGAGTTTGAGAAAGGAGGACCACCTGGACCACCTGAAACAGACCTTCGACATACTGCGCCACTACAACATGAAGTTGAACCCCAAAAAGACCAGCTTCGGCGTACACTCTGGGAAGTTCCTGGGGCACCTAGTTAGCCAGCGGGGAATTGAGGTCAACCCAACACAGGTCCAATGCATAATCGAGATGGGGATACCCGATTCCGTCCAAAAAATTCAAAGACTAACTGGGTGCATGGCAGCCCTGAACAGATTCATCTCCAGGTCCGGCGATCGAAATCGTCCATTTTTTGAGGCAATTAAAGCAAACACACGAAGGTACAAAGAGGCGGCCAAAGCCAACAAGCTCCACCTCAAAAACCACTTCGTTTGGACAAGTGAATGCCAACGAGCCTTTGAAGATATCAAAACATACCTGGCAGATACACAGGTCCTGTCAAAGCCAATACCTGGAGAAAAGCTATATCTGTACCTAGCCGCGTCGGAGGTGGCCATCAGCTCTGTCCTGGTCCGAGAAGAGGGAAAACACACCTACCAGTGTACTATGTGAGCTAAGTCTTACATGAAGCTGAGTTGCGGTACACCCCAACAGAGAAGCTGGCTTATGCACTGGTGATGAGTGTTAGAAAATTGAGGCCTTACTTCTTTGACCACCCAGTAGAGGTGCTGACGACGTTCCCACTTCGTCAAATACTACAGCGCCCGGACACCGCCGGATGCCTGCTGAAATGGTCACTAAAGATCAGCCAATACGGTATAACCTACGCACCCCGAACAGCGATCAAGGGACAAGCACTTGCCGACTTCATCGTCGAGCTAACTTTCCCAAAAGATCCGACGAGGGGACGTATAGCTCCGTGGCATCTCTACGTAGACGGGTCATCAACCAGCATGGCAGCAGGCACCGGTGTAGTCCTGATCAGCCCAGACAGGCAGGTCTTTACCTCCGCAATTCGGTTCGACTTTCGAGCAACCAACAACGAGGCGGAGTATGAAGCGTTGATAGCAGGACTTCGACTATCATTAGCTGTGGGGGCAACCAATCTTAAAGTTTTCGGAGATTCCCAGCTAATAATATCCCAAGTCCGGGGGGAATTTAAAGCAAAAGACCAACAGATGATAACCTACCAAAAGATAGCCTCGCATCTGATCTCGATGTTTACATTAGTTTACATCAATCAAATACCGCGGCTAGAAAACACACAAGCAGATGCTCTAGCCCAGCTAGCTACTAGCAACGGCGAAGCCGAATTCACGGAGGTTGTGATCACCACACTGAAAAACCCCTCGACGTCCGATTACAAGATAAATCAAACCTCGAGTGGGGCGCAGGAGGATAGTGAAGATGGTGAAGATTGGTGCACTCCAATCCATAAATACTTAGCAGACGGAACAACCCCCGTGGACACCTGGGAAGCTAGCCGGTTAGTAAAGCAAGCTGCCAGATATACGCTGCTGGATGGCCAACTCTATACACGTGGATTCTCTCTACCCCTGCTCAAATGTCTAACTAGGAAGCAGGGGTTCGAAGTGTTAGAAGAAATTCACGAAGGGATTTGTGGGAGTCACACTGGGGGGCAAGCATTGGCATATAAGACGATCAGACAGGGCTACTACTGGCCCACTCTTCGCAAAGACGCCATCAGCTTCGCTCGAAGGTGTCGAAAGTGCCAACTTTTCGCACCTAATATCCACTCCCCAGCTAACCAGCTTAAGTCGGTCTTCAGCCCATGGCCTTTCGCGAAATGGGGTATCGACTTGATCGGCCCATTTCCACCTGGTAGAGGCGGTGTAAAGTTCGATGTCGTAGCAGTAGACTACTACACTAAGTGGGCTGAGGCCGAAGCTCTCACAACCATAACTCAAGAACGGATGATCGGCTTCATTTGGAAAAACTTGATCTACAGGTTTGGACTCCCGCAGACGGTCATCACTGATAATGGAAGGCAGTTCGACGGACAGAAGTTGAGGGACTTCTGCAGTTCATGGAACATCAAGAAGCACTACTCAACTCCATATCACCCCCAGTCGAACGGCCAGGTCGAGGCGGTGAACAAAATCTTGAAACACATATTAAAGCTCCGCCTCGAGGAAAAGAAAGAAAGCTGGGCAGACGAACTCCCGGAGGTCCTATGGTCTTATAGAACTTCCTATAGGGCCAGCACCGGGGAGACCCCGTTTGCCCTAGCCTTCGGGACTGAAGCCGTAGTCCCGGTTGAAGTCCAGAACAAGACTTGGAAGGTGGTGGGGTATGATGAAGAAAAGAATTATGAAGCCTTGGCAGTAGAAAAAGATCTGATCGAAGAGACTAGAGCTTCATCAGAAATGAAAAACGCCACCTACAAGCGCAGAGCGGAAAAATATTACAACTCTCAGGTCCGAGACCGAAAATTCAAGGTCGGAGACCTGGTGTTAAAAAAGAAATTGATAGCCCCGCCAGGCGTATTCGGTTCAAACTGGGAAGGACCGTTCCGGGTCACTGCACCTTGGCCAAACGGTACCTATGATCTGGAAGACGCAGAAGGCAAAGCTTCGTCATACACCTGGAGCTCGGCACATCTAAAAAAGTTCTACCAATAGACTAGAATCCTGTAATAGACTAGTCGAAGGTTGGCATCAGAAATGTAGATGGCAACCGATGTAAATTACGTTGCTGTAAAAATTCAGAAAAATTCCCAAGTGTTTGGACCTGTGCAGCTCCCCAACCAGGCGAGCTGCACCGGGTCGCCCACTACTCCTGGTAGCTCGCCAAACCCGGCTCGCCCACATGCTCAAAAATTCGCAATGCGCAAGGACCAAGGTCCCAAGCGTTGTAATTAAATAGCTCGAAGGCAAAGGCCAAAGTGCCCAAGGTCGCGAAGGTACCCTTCTTAAAGGGTTGCTAAGCACCTACTGCCACAAGTTAGAAAAATTTGCGAAAAAGACAAAAACGTCTAAGGCAAGGTTCATGAAACCCAATGGCCCAACATGAATCAATCGAAGTGCAGTTCGCTGCCCTAAGTGGCCTAAGACGAACGATTCGCGGCCCTAAGTGGCATAAGATGAAGAATAAGCACTCTCAAGACAGAGGTACAATTCGTAGTCGTAAGTGACGTAAAACGGACGATTCGCTTCTCAAAGTAGAATAAGACGAACAATTATGTACCAGGAAAATAAACAAGAACGAGCTATTTGAGAAATTATAACGTAAAAGCGCAAAATACATAAATGAAAAGAGTTAGACAAAAAATGCTCGGCTTATATTCAAAAGATACTTAAGAGATTTTCAAGCCAAAAATATGCTTGAAAAAATCCTAAGTATAAGTAGCTGTGCTGGCCACAAAAGCCGACCAGCTGGCCATCTTTGAACTACAAAAAGCTCCTTCTGGGCGAGCTGCACATGCCCGGGGAGCTAAGTCTACTTGAGTAAAAAGTAAAGACTACAAAAATGGAGCTCCTTCTGGGCGAGCTCCGCAACCCGGCGACCTATCGTGACTTGGAAAGTAAAAACTAAACTAGGAAAGCAATAATAAAGAAGGCCTAGGGCTCGGGGTCGGTGACCTCTGGAGTAGGGGCGACCTGGCGAATGGGCATGGCAAGCTCGGCATCAGAAGTGATGTTCCCGGAGAGTCCGCTTGTGCCGAGCTCGCTGATGTTTATCATCGCATCCCCGCAGACCTCCTGCATCTGCTCCATTGTCGGCGGGGCCTCGCCTCCAACATCCCCCTCGGCACCTTCAGTCTCTTGGGCGAGATCAGCAGTTAAGACCTGCTTCGTCTGGATAATGTTGAATTTTTGACGAGCAGTGTCAAGATTGATCCCATAGCCCGCGAGGTCTCCAATGTTCAGCTCCGTGCCGGGGGGGATCGAAGACTTCTCCAGGCAATCCTCGAACTCACTGACGAGGGCTTCCCACTCACTGTCATTATTAATCCGCGCCCATTGGAAGGAGCGGATTACCTCAGCAAAGCAGAGCACGAAGCCCTTGTCGATTGCGACCACCTCGGTGAGCTCAAGCGCCTCGGGCGTGATGGCGGCGTCGGAACGGCCCCTGAGCTCGGAGATCTCCAAGGCCTTAGCGGCGACCTCTTCTCGCAGCTTGCGGCACTCTTCTGAGTTCCCTCGGCTCTGATCACGGAGGAGCCCTACCTCAACCAGGGTTAAGACGAGCTCCTCTTCCTGAGCAGCAAGTGTCCGGCGAGCTTCTTCCAGTTCCGCCTGTTGTTGGCGGAGGTCGGCCTGGAGTTTTTCTGCCTTTTGGATTGCAAGCCGCTCCACCTCCAGCGAGGCCTTCGCTTCGGTCTCCGCCCTCGCGAGCTCCTCGAGGGCCTTCTTCCGCTCATCGCCCACCTTAGTGAGCGCCTTCTTTGTATCATGGCGAGCTCTATCAGAAGCGGCGATATCATCACTGACGAGCTGGGCCGCCGCCATTGCCGCACAGGCGTAGTGCATCGCCAACCTCGCCTTGTCGGCAGGCTTCTGCCTATCGATCATGCCGAGCTCCGAGGCGGAGAGGTATTTGGGGGCCTCAGTGAAAACCCGGCGAGCCGCCCCATCAGGAAGGTCCCTCGACGAGCTCAGGCCCCTACACCGTTCGGCGATGTGGAGAGATTCAGGTCACTGCGGGAACTCGGCGGGAGTGTACCTACACAATACTCAAATCAGTTAGCAAAAATTATAGAAATTGCAAAGGCTTCCAACTTCAAAAGAGGTCGCCCACTTACCCAAACCTATCAGGATTGAGCCCGAGCAGGGTATCATCCCGAATAGGGACCCCGTAGGGAGGTGGCGAGGGCGCACTCTGAGGAGTTGGGGGCGCCTGAGAAGATTGGAGAGCAAGAGCTCGCCCTGACCCCGCTGGGGTTGATCCGGAACCGCCCTCGGCCCTAGCTCGTTTGGCGGGGCGGGTCTCTTCCTCGCCCACCCAGCGGTGGAAAGCTCGCCTCGTCTGCTGAGGCGGAGGGGGTTGGGCACCCCGTTCAGAATCCAAACCTCGGCCCGCTCCCCTCTTGGCAGCAGCAACCTTCTCTTTCGCCTGGGGAGGCACCGAGGTCCTTTGTGTGCCCGAGCCCCCGGCCTTATCAGCGGTCTTGGCGAGCTCGAGCCTTTTCGTGGCATCCAGGACCGCCCCGGAGGGGATGCCTTCTCTCCCCGGGCGAGGTTTACCCATCCTAAGCTGCCGAGCTAGGAAATGGTAGGCCTCAGGAACTTCGATGGGCGGAAGCTCGGTAGTAGGACCTGCACAAAATGATCAAGTAGGTCAGGCGATCTCAATATACGGGGTAGCAAGCTGGTCTAAATGGAGAAGTGCAAAACCTTGAGCAGCGAGGTGGTGCGGCGAGGTGATGAGGCCGGCGAGCCTACGACAGTGGTGTTGACACAGATGTTCGATCTCGCGATCCTTCTTTTCTCGCAAACAACACACCGTCCGTACGAACTCGAAGCCAATCGAAGTCTCCGGTTTCCCACGGCTCGACTTGTGGCGCTTCAAACCTGCAAAAAGATAGATTAGATCAGTAATCTAATCCGACGCACACACACTAAGGTACGCCACCTACAGCTCGCCTCCCCGTAGGTCTCGGGGGTGGGAATATGCCCTCCGCGGCCGTTAGAAGCTCGCCAATCCCCCCCGATGAAGAAGAACTGCTCCTTCCAATCCCAGATTTTGTTGGGGAGGTCGCCTAAAAATTTACCCCCCGGGCGAGCTTGGAAAGAATAATATCCCTTCCCCTCCCTCACTTGTCTGATCACGATGAAGAGCTCGTTAATCTCTGCCGTGCTCAGCTGGTTTTCATAGCCCTCGAGGCCGAAGACAGTCAGAGCGGCCAACAAATTGCTCCATGCATTCGGAGTGAGTTGGGTAATGGCGAGGCCCGTGTCCGCCAAAAACTGCCCGATTATAGGGTGGAGGGGAAGGGTGAGCCCAGCCTTCAAGGTGTGATAATTCATGGCTGTGAGCCCGACAGGGGGGAGGTCGGCCCGCTCTTTCTCCTCAACAGGATACATAAAAATGTCCAGCGGGATGCGGAACCGCCTCCGAATATCCGGAAGGGCGAACTCGCTCATGATGCTCTCCACCCCGTTGGCCTTAAGGTCAGACTTGCCAGCGGTTTTTCGGATCGGAGCTCGCCGAGGAAGGGGAAAGCTCGCCCCGTAGGTCCTCACATATTCGCCCCAGTAGAACTCGTTCACGACCTCGGCAGAGACTTGATGTTCAGGGAGCTTAGGAAAGGGAAAGTCGATGAAACGGAGGTATTCATAAGTGACCTCCGTCCCAGTATCCTCGCCGACCTCTTCGTCGACCTCGCGGCCAGCTCACCAGCAAGGTCGCCGGCCCCAACCTCGGCGACCTCCTCCTGGGTCTCCGTCTCGGCGGCCTCCTCCTCAATGGGGGTCGTGGCTCCTCCGTGAGCTCGCTCTGAGTAATCCCAGAGTTCGCGGAGGGGCGATTCCTCACCGGAGCTTGTAGCTTGTTCACTGGAGTTAGAACGAACTGACCCCAGGAGCTCGCTGCTATCCAGGGAGGTTTCAGAGCTCGCCCCAGAGCTCGAGGAAAGGACCACGGGTTCTGCCCGGGGGTTTGGAAGGTCATCGGTCATTTGTCCTTTGCCTAGATCACGATGCTGGGGGGGACGACTTGAGGAGTTCTCAGACATAATGTGGGCGTCCGAAAACAAGAAACAAGAAGGAAGAGAAGGGAAATCTGGGTTTCTACCTTAGGAGATGCTCGGGGACGCGTCTGAAGCAGAGGAATGTTCGCCAGAAATGTGCTCTGAGAAGTGAGGAAGCAAAAGTGAGGAAATTCCTCATTTCCGCCTATTTATAGACGCTGGGCGCGAGCTCGAAATTCCCGAAAGATCAGGGACCTTTTTGCAAAGAATTTGAAAAGTTATCATTATTGTGGGCGGGAATCGAGACACCAAGAGACTTGTGTGACGCTTGGGATCCCGCATCGTGTCGGCCGAGGCGACCTCCGAGGCGCAGCTCGCCTACTAGCTCGGCACCCCCGGAAATAGTTCGCCAGACCTCAAGTTCTCCAACTCGCCCACACATTGGACAAAGTCATGATGCGCGCGAGCTGGGGGGCAAATGTTGATATGGCGAACTAATACGTCGGTTTCAGAAATAATCTCCAAGGCTTGCCAGGTCTCCAGAGCCCATCCAAGCTGGGGAAGGTCCAGAGCTCGTCCGTCTGTCGAAGAACGAGAGCTCGCCCGACTGTGGCCTTTCACTGTGCGATATTTTGGAATCTGGTTAAGGCTTGGGAGCTCGCCCTTTGTCAGCAGAGCCCCGGTGGCGCACTCTTTTTCCCTCCGTCCGGTTTATCCACAAGGGTGGTTTACGGCGAGGTTTTTAATGAGGTCCATCTAGTCTAAGGCATAGTAGTAGGACGAGGCGTGATAGGGGGAAGCAGTGTGAGAGATCAAGACGAGGGTAAGGAACCCTCGTCAACACCGGAAGCCACATAGGCTCGTAAGGTGCCGTCTCACACTCACACACCTATAAATAAGACCTCTCCTGTACTATTCACACAATTCTGAAAATCAATACAGTGCCCATTACAATATTTCTCTCTCTAAACTCTCTACTCTCCCTCCTCATATTATATCCAAGAACACAAATTCTTGGATTATTGTTTGATGGAATTAACATGTTATAACTAGCCACATAACAAACACGATTAACAAATTCTATCAACAGCAATGTTAATAATAAACTATTTAGCTAATTTATTATTGAATAAATATTAATTGATCTTGATGATATATTTTGTATATTGACAAGAATGATGATGCAGACAATCAAGGAAATGCTAATTTGATTCATTATGAAATCATGTATTAAACTTAGTTTGTAATTGAGTTACTCTTTTACGATTTTAATAAAAGCATTAATGAGTTAACGGTGAGATTTTGTTTCTCTTATGTGTCAACTGAAGATTGCGTATGCACCCCCCTATCAACATAGAAGATGAAGTTGTATAGAGAAATTTCCAATAAAGAGTGACCCAAAGAGAAGTTTATTTGATGAAGAAAATGTGAACGTAGAGATCAGTCACGAGAAGTGTACATATCGATCATTCAAAAAATGTGCATGTACGAATTTTACACAAAATGTGCATGTATGGATCGTACACAAAATGTGCATATATGAATCGTGCACAAAATGTGCATGTACGAATTGTGAACAAAATATGCATGTAATATTTTTTACATTTTATTCAACAACAAAAGAATACACATTTTTATGTAAAAATAACAATAATAAAAATATATATTATATATATTTTATATTTACAAACCGTACAAATGCACTGGTGATATACTTAATATATAAAAACAACAGTTGCTATCCAATTTGAAGCCATTTCATCTTTCAGAGTATTCAGCACTCGCCTTTCTGTTAAATCGTAGGCTACACGCGCAGTAAATACGTCTGAAGAACACTTCCGCCTAAAATAGTGTGGTGGTAGATTTTGATTGCTGTAGCCAATATTAATTTATTAAAATAATCATTTCCAGACCATGCCTTCTAATATCTTGATAGTTTCATCATGAGGATTTCTTTATTTATGATTCTCTTCAATGGGCGTATTAATGGGCCTATATTAATTATTTAGTAGATATGTAAAACATAAAAACTTTTTTATTAAAAATTAGATTTGAGTTAATTTTAAATTACTATCTAATAGCACTTCAAGGTATCGTGATTGAATTGTTTTTATATGATAATACGTAAATGTTATAATTTTTTAAATAAATTAAATATAAAATTAAGAAATATATAGAGGAATTAATTATTGTTTTAATTTAAAATGCACATATGAATTTACGTATCTTATCATAAGTTTATCTTATTTCAATAATATTTGTAAGATGATAGAACAAGAGTTGAATTTTGATTATGAGAGATTCAATTTTCACTTTTATGATCAACTCTTCAATGTATTGAACATGAAGTTTTTTTTCTTAAGTCTTTAATTATTTTTTTATTTAATCTCAACTTCATTATTATTTTCATAAATTATTTGCATATGTAATATTTTCATTATTATTTATGGATCATATACTACCCCCGTTCCCTAAAAGTTTGCGGTACTTTTGGGGGCACGACTTTTAAGGAAAAGTGTAATGAGTACAATGTGTGTGGTGGAGATTGTGAGTTAAAGATTTTAAAGGTGGAGATTTAAAGAAATATTTTTATTTTGGGATTATGTAAACTTTAGTGGAACAAACGAAAAATGAAAGTATGCAAACTTTTGTGGGACAGAGGTAGTATTATTTTTAATGTGTTTAAATCATTCATAAATGAATATTGATGTGTGATCTAATCATAATATTTCATATCTACTGATGTATTTTTATTATTATGAAATTTAATAATATTTTATTTTATTGGTATAAGTAAATTATAATAATAAAAATAATTATTTTTTATAAATTAGTTGCAAATCTGATCATCTTTGGTTATTATTATGAGTTTATTAATTTTATATTATTTTAATAATTTTGACTCTATATTTTAAATATTAATTAAATTTCAACATTATATCTGAATTTCTAATTTTTTTTGGTGAGTAGAGATAAATATCCAGCACCCAGTGAAATTGACAGTATAATCTCTGTTGAAATCTCAAATCAACAAAGTGTTCTAAATTATTATAATGCGTTAGAGATTTTATGATGCACGACCCACATGGTGCAAAAAATAAAAAATTCTATGTATGTCTGATAATGAATTTACTAAATATTATTTTCAAAAATTTATTGAAACAACTTGTCTAGATGAAGAAGAATATCCAGTGTATAGATGTTGAAATGGTGACAAAACAGTTGTGAAGAGCGGAGTTGAATTGGACAACAGGTACATTTTTCCACACAACAGTTTATTATGTTCAACAATTGCACGTATTAGGTATGAGACATTGGAGTTGAGACTGATGATCATACAATTATTAAAATTCTTAAAGCTCTCATAGTAAAAAAACCTTCAAATGATCCAATTTTATCCATCATGCAGAGTACATATCCATCTTATATGGATTCAGTGGACAATATGAGTTTTTATATGGATCATGCTATATTGGCACCATCACTTGTGTTGTTGATAGCGTGAATGAATATATGTCATTGAATTCTGGTGATGAAAGGACACATTTAAATTTTGACATTGGATGCAAGTCTGATGCTAATATTGATGTATTAATTGATATACACACTCCAGAATTTCTAAATGGAGTAAGATGTTCAGGTGTTCCTATCACAAGTTAAAACTGAAGGTTGACACCCATGTGATGTTGTTGAGAAATATATATCATTACTTGGTTTGTGTAATGGCACTCGATTGATAATTATAAAACTTGAATCACGTATTATAGAAGCAAAGATTATGTGTGGAAACAATGCAGACCATAAAATTTTGATCTCAAGAATATCATTAACTCCATCTTGTCTAAGATTATCGTTTAGATTCTAAATAAGACAGTTGCCCTTAATCATATCTTACACAATGAAAATAAACAAAAGTCAAGGTCAATCATTGTCTCATGTTGAGTTGTCCTTAAAAAAAAAAAATTTAGTCATAGTGTAATATATGTTATAACATCAAGAGTGAACCATTACAAATGACTTAAAATTTTAATTTGTGATGAAGATGGGTGAATATAGTCAATCAACAAAAAAATATTGTATATAAGAAAGTCTTTCAAAAATTGATAATGTACATCTATATTAGTAGTTCGTGCATTTATTTTTTTGTGCAACATATATATGAACCAATATTTATTTAGGTTTTTTTTTAAATTATGTTTATGTGCAATTATTGAGTTCTTATATCATTCAATAACATATTATAGCATAACAATATTATCAATAATTCATATATGACGTATATTAAAATTCTATAAATTTATAATTTTATCATTTTTACATTACAATTATTAAATTAATGTGCATAAGTATACAAAAGAAATAAATAAATAAGTTTAATATAATTTTATATTATTTTATATCCGTGCATTGCACGGGTGATTTTACTAGTTAATTGCAAATATAGGTTTTGGTCCTTCTTCATGTGTTTATGAGCTGTCACATCACTAATTAAGTAATTTAAAAAAAGAAAATAACACGCTACAGGATAAGTGACCTATAATAACAGCTAATAGGATAAAAAACGTAAATTTTCGTAAGTTATAGGACGAAATTCAAAAGTCCAAAGTTAACAGGACGAAAATCAAAGTCAATCAAAATTAAAGGATAAAAAAGTGCATTTTTCCTAAAAATTTAACAAAATTACTAAGTTTACATCAGATTTACTATCTTTATCAATCATATGCTGTAAACAGCAAATTCTATCATATTACTTTAAATTAAAATTTCTTCAAATTAATATATTTATCTAATTTTTATATTATATTAAATATACAAAAATAAAAATAACGTTTCTATTTCGCGAGTCTTATTCACTAGTGTGATTATTGTTCTTCTCGATCTAATCTCTATTATGTTTTCTAATTAAACTAAAGTCCCTATGTTTCAAAATGCAGAAATAAATATTGAATAGGACATCCTTAATACTTTCTAATTCGATTGAGTTTGATAATTGGTACAGCGTTTGAGTCGGTATTATATCATCATTATATATATATATATATTTTTTTTTTTAAATATATAAATTATAGATATCATATTTATATAATATATCCCATTAAAAATTAATATAATACTTAGTTAAATATACATCTTTTACAAATAAAAGTTCAATTAATTTCTTTTAATAAAACACTTACAAAATTTAAATTTTTTTGGAAACTAAATAAAAAAAACTCTAACTTATAAAGCTCGTGTTAAATTTAATACAATAATAAACTAACTCTATAATAACTAAAATAATTCAATAAAAAACTCAAAAATTAAACTAAGTAATAATTAATTGAAAATTTATAGATAAGTAGGTCCAAAACATAAAATTGAAAAAGGCTCCAACTGAAACTAAAATTAAATGTTGGGACTAAGTATTAGAATAGTGGAAAATTTAATTTAATCTTGATATTTTAAATATAAGAGAAATATATGAAATAAAATAATCAAAATTGAAACCTCAAACTGAAATTATTATCAAATTAGATTATTTAATTTTAAATTTGTTGATGTATATTTAAATTATTAGTTATACATATTAATTTTTTAATTTTCCTATAAAAAAAAGGGAATGTGAAAAAATTATTAAAAATATGAGAAAAATACTAGTAATAAAGTCAAATTTTAAAATTTGTACGGTTGTATACCTTGATAATATGAGTAAATCTCATATGCACCAACTGCACCGTGCAAATTCAAGTTTTTTTTTAAATGTACTTTTTAGCAATAATATATGTGATTTTTCATTAATAATACGTGTAATTTTTTAAAAATATAACTGAGTTGCATCATGTACAAGACTGAAATTAATAATATAATTTAGGAGAGAGAAACAAATTTAAAATTCAAAATACATGCATCCACATTCAATTTTTATTTGAATAGTGATATTTTGGACAATTTAAATGACACAAAACTCAAATATTAGAAATTTCTGAATGTCCATATTCTAGATATTTAGCGCCACTAATATTTATTTACATACTATATCTAATTATTTTAATTATAATGAATAGTACAAAATATGAATAACTTCAAATTTTATTTAAACGTGTAAGTACATAATGAGCACAAAAAATATGCAAATATCATTTGTATTTACATGTAAATTATCAAAAATAAAATTTAAGTCAATTACAATATAATATAATTAACTAAAAGAATTTATATTTCTAATTAAATGTTTGATACTTCAAGATTATTTCATAAAAAATTTATTATAAACTAATTTTATATAATAACTAGTGTTTCGTCCGTGCGATGCACGGTTTATATAAAATTTGAATTTTTTTATATATTTTTATTAGTAGTAATTTATTATATATATTAATTTACAAATTTTATTATTTAAAAACTTTGAGTTTAACATATTTTTATATATTAAATATTTATTAAATCTAATAACATGAAATCTGTTATTTATTAATAAAAAGTTATTATTTTTTTAAAAATGATAAAGCTTTGATAAAAAGTGATAGTCACTTTTAACAAAAATATTACTTCCTCTGTCCCACAGGAATTTACACATTTTCCTTATTTGGACGTCCCACACAAATTTGCACATTACTAAAAAGGAAACATTGATTTATGTGTACACTCACAAATTTATACATATTTATCCATATGCCACTACTTTATATATGAAACACATTTTCCTTAAAAAATGTACCGTCTCGTAAGGTGCAAATTCCTACGGGACGGAAGGAGTATTATTTTTTATTAAAATTTTATTACTTTTTAAAAGTGATGATATGAGACGGTCTCATACAAGACTTACTAAATCAATACAATGAAACCCATAAATGATATTAGAAAAGCACACATTCAAATTTTGGAAATAAATTGAGTTGCTAGAAATCATACCATTATTTATACATGGAGGAAAGGTAATTTTATATTGTAAAAATTTGAAATTTAAAAGGATTAATATTGATTTGCAAATTGTACTATGACTCATTTATCAATTAACAACCTATATTTTTTTTTAAATTACGATTTATACTATATAAAATTAACAATTTGCAATCTATAGGTTGCAATTTGTCAAAATTTAATATAGGTTGCAACCGAATAAAATAAATTATATATATTGCAAATTGATTAAAGACCATAGTTCAAATTGCAAATTGAGAACATAAAAGCCCAATAATTTTAGTCCATATTTTTTACATTTTAAAACTAAATTGATGATAAAGAAATTTTTACGTGTATGTATGGTAAATATTTAGTTATTTATAAAAAAATTAAATTTATTTTACTATTTAATGCTGTAAGTATACATATATATCATAAGTAAGAATTTGTAGAAAATTAAATAAATTTAAAGTATAATTATATATAAACTAATTGATTTTATATTAAAAGATCATAACGCTTACACATTTTGTCTAAAATTTATATATCATTGTTAAATCTTTTAATTACCCTAATATTTTAAATTGACATGAATAACAAATAAAATATACTAATATATATTATTCCTTCGTCTATCAAATTTTCTTTCAATTTTTTTTTTGTGTTATCCACTAATTTTTATCTTTTTTTTTTTGGAAATAAATTACATTCACAAACTAAAAATTGTGCACAACATAACGTCTTCTATTTATTTAACATAATACTAATTTTTATTAAATTTTATATCACTTGTCCAAAAAAATTATTGAATGGAGGAAGATTAAATAAATTTTCAATTATATAAGTAAATTGTCTATACAAAAATATACTGCAATATCATGTGTTCAAAGATAATTATAAATAAGTCAACTAAAAGAATTTGTTACACTAAATACGAAAGCCCAAATGATAATACAATAAGTCAAAACAATGATCACCTTGTCATTTAATTTAATAAAAATAACAAAAGTTCTTACTGGCTGTCAAAAGAGGTGTGCGTGCGGTACACGGTTACATACAATCGCAAGTTACAAGACACTCGCCTAAAGAAATACCCAGTTACTTCTGCTTTTATATATAGATATATAGATAGATTGCCTCACTCTTATCTTTAGGTGGTGATTGACAGATAATATTAGGAGTTATAAATTTTATAAGTAAAATTCATATAATATTATGTGGTAGGATATAAAAAATAATTTCACTTGGTAGGGTATAATATAGATAGAGAAAAAATAATTTCATTTGGTAGTGTGTAATATGTAGATGTATAAGAACAAAATTTACTATTCAAGCCATACAAATATTATAAGGCGGAAATGGTGAGATAATTTATTATATTGTGAACAGTGAAAATGGTGTAATATGACCTCTTTTGTTACAGGGTCGGCCGTATAAAAAACGGGTCAGCATAAAATTTATACCTTCTACCAAACAAGATAAATCAGTACAAAAATTCATATTATATCACTTATATTACCTACCAAACATGACCTTAAAGGATATAATATATTATACATATAAGTTTTTCTATTAAAAAATATTGTAAAGTAATTCATATAAAACCCATTTTCACTCTCTATGTATATTCAATATCAGCATTGTTCATTAACTCTCACATATTTTTTTCTCATAACTAATTTTATTGTACAATTTTATTTTTAAATGATATTAGTTGGCTAAAATAAGTTAATCTATTTTATTAAGCTGTGTTAATATACATCGTGCACACCCAATTGTTACTCCCAGAAAAATTATCCTATTTTTGTTGGATACCGCCCCATTAATTTCATTATTGTATTGTTTTATTTTAAAATACGAGTAGGTATAGTGTGGAAATAGTTCATGATAAGCTTATCATGAAATTGTTTTAATGTATCAAATATCTTATCAAGTGTATTAAAATATTAATCAGGTGTATCAAAACTTTTGATACACCTGATGAGATTTTTGATACACATGATTAAATGTTTGATACTTTAAAACTTGTTCATGATAAATTTATCATGAACTATTTTCATACAATTCTCTGCCTTAGAATACTGGACACCCCTAAATTTATGTTGCACGAGTATAAACACGTGAATGCGGGAACATCACGATATCAATTCCAGAATATAACTTTTTTTAAAAAAATTTAAGATATAGTATATTAAAAATACATCTTTTTATTTATATTTTATTATATATAATACCTAAATATATATATATATATATATATATATATTTTAAATATTTTATAAATATATGTAATTTATATTTTTTTATTACTTAAAATTTGAGAATTATTCAGTTATATATATATATTACATAAGAAAACATTAGTTAAATTATATTAATCAAATACATGAGCAATAATAGTAAATTCAATCTAAAGTGAACATCATATTTAAATTAAAATAATATATTTAATGTTTAACAAATAGAATTTATATAATAAATTCGAGAATCCATTAATTAAATTCACCATGTAGCATATGAATTTTTCACGTGAAAAATTCAATACGCGAATTCAAAAATTTAATCCTCTCTAAGAGATATTTTTAAAATAAGTCTATATATCATAACTATGAACGTAGGATTTAAAATAATTATGTATAAAAAAAAAGCAATTTACTAACAAGCATATACAGTGTCCATCATAAAAATGAAACGCCACAAACTGAGTTAAAAAAAAAAACTCTCTCATTTAAGAATTATTCACATTCATATATTGAATTATATATACAAACTAAAAAAATACATTTTTTTAAATAAAAATAATAACACATGTATATTTTATAAGTAAATGCTTAAATTAATTTTTTTTTAGAAAGTACAAATAATATAAGAAGAAAATCTAAAACAAATGCGTAATTTTGACCAATACCATGCATGAAAAAGGTATAATACCGTACACTTTCATTAAATCACTACTTGGAGCACCAATAAAACGGACTTCTTACCAATTACAACCTCCATCCCGTAGAGAAAATATCGAAAATACCGATATAATACATTTATCATATAAAAAAATATTAAATTTATTGAAATTTTAGATATATCAAAATTTTCGGTACGATATAGTATCGTATTGAAAATTTCGATGGTATATATATATATAAATTTCGCTATACCGTGATGTATACCGAAATTTTTTCAGTATATCACGATATATCGAAAAAATAAAAAAAATTAGGTACACCGTTGTCATACCAAAAAAATTTCAGTATGAAAACGGTATGATTTTTTTCGATGTCGAAATTTCAACATATCGAATTTCGGAATACAAAAATTTTCGAAGTGACTACAATAAAATATTTTTCTATATCGAAAATTTGGGTACCATAATGGTAATGGGTAGGAGTGTGCATAATTCGATTATTAACCAAAACCCGAACCGAAATATGAATTCGGTTCGGTTACCTTAATATTCGGTTCGGTTTCGATTATCATTTTTTTATAATTTCCGTATTCGATTCGATTCGGTTAATAACCGAAATAATTTCAATTAACTGAAATCCGAACCGAAATTATTATATATTTAATAAACATTAATATATATATTTAATAAATAATATTTATATGTAATAAATAAATAATATAATATAAAAAACAAAAACCTAAATAAGTATAATATAAATATTTAATAAATAAATAATATAATATAAATAATATTTATATTTAATTCGGTTATAACCAAAACCGAACCGAAAATTTCAATTTCAGTTACTTTTACCTCATTTCGGTTCGGTTTTGATTTTTTTTAATTCGGTTCGGTTACCGAACCGACCGTTGCACACCCCTAGTAATGGGGAAAAATTTTCAGAATACCGTACAGTCCACCCCTATGTAAATATATTGTTAAATAATTAAATAAAAGAATATATGTTATTTAATTTCGTAAATATAAACTATTTTCTTTTTTAAAATATAAAAATAATTACAAATTTTGAATTTTGATAAACAAAACTTTAATTTAAAATTTTCTCTCCTTCTGCAATTCAAACCAACCATCAAATTCACCCCTGCCCAATTAATCATATTCATCATCATCCAAAGAAATCTTAACATGTAAAATATTTATTGTCAAGCATGTGACTATTCCCTAGCAAGACAAAATCCATCTTTTAGTTGGCATTACAAAGAATTCTTGAACTGTGGTTTTGTTAACCAAAATTCAAAATTAGAGCACTAATTATTTTATATGCAATCAAGACAACAATATTCCCAATCCTCAATACATGCAACTTCACAATACAACAATCAGTAAATGTGTATATGTGAAAGTACCACAACAATCTTTAAAATTTTGTTCCCCAACGATAAATGCAGGACAGCAGCATAAGTATTCAGCATCTCAAGCTCCATGAGTCCAACACTCGAATATAAAAATTTTAAAGATTAACCGACCAAATTTTAACTAAGAGTTACATTTGATACATTCAAATGGGAAGAAACAGGACATCATACTCATCCATCCCTACCTCGATTTGAGTTCCTCCTCAAACTGAAGTAACTTCTCCCGAAGAGGCTGCAAAAATAACTTTATATCGTGTATAATCTGCTGCTTGTCCTGCGGACGAACATCCTTGTCTTCACTAAGCCTCACTAGAATCTGCGTACAAGATACTAGTCAAAATCGAGTTTCTAGAGACCTTGCAAGAATGATGAACTAGAAATAATGCGAGCAATTTATCTCCTTTTGAGTTCATAGTGAGAAAGTACCTCCAAGTCATCTAGCTCACCAAAGGAGAACTCTGCTACATCTATATGGCCTTTAATATTCTTCTTCTCCCCTCCGATAAGCCATTCGCCTATACCAAAATGATACTTAAGGATACGAGGAAAATAATAATCTCACAAGCCTGAGACTAAGAGAAGTTCAATATTTTACCTTTCACTTTTAATGTCAACTCGTAGGTGTAGCCAACCCGTTTTTTGTTTCGGACGATAACCAAAAATGCCTGCAACAAGATGCAAAGATATTCAATTGCTTTTTTCCAAGATTAAGAAACTTCCTCTGATGGTAAACCCACATATGAAATTTAGAGAGGGTGTGTGAAACCCTGAGTTTCGATGTCATGTATACTTAGAAATTATGGCAATGATTTTCCTATTGAAACCAAAATTTGGTACGGCTTCTGCCCAAAATTGGTAAAACTGAAGAAATAAAATTTGCTAATTCAAGAGTATATAAAAAAATGGAACAGTGTAACATCTGGTTTCAGTAGGAAATTCACTCAATAGGAAATTCACTCAAGAATTGATCATACGGAGCTCATAAGAATAGATAACATCCTTGGAAGCTAACAATATTAAAGGCACTCACATCTCCAGAACATTTCGTAACTTCAGCTATTTCTGCCATTCCACCAGAGAACTCAAGGGATCCCATAGACACGAGCAACTCCTGCATGACCAGAATAAAAACAGAATTATATATAAACAAATGCCAGCATAAAAATTGTAAGACCAGGATATTAGATCAAAATACACAAACAAGTTAGAAAAGTTACAAATATAGGGGCTTTTACAGAATGGCACTTGATTCAGAATCTACCATTGAAGGTACATCTTTGATTTATCTTCTTCTGAAAACAAGTAAAATTTCCATTTAGTTCAAGATTACCAAGAGACTAAAATTTATTTTGTATCCTATTGCCTGTATTTTATAGACAATGAGTTTCAAGCTGGTATTAAATCCTTCACCACTGGTGTATATTATCCTTTCTTTTTTCTTTCATCCCTAACTACCACTCTGCAACTTCATAAAGGATTCTGAATCAGGCTTCTATATTGTACCAATCAACCAATATTTGAACAAGTTTGAAGCATGCTTAGGCCCAAACCTTAATTCTATCTGTCGCCCATTTATTTAAATTTTTTTCTTCCCACGTACCAGCCTGCAAAGTAAAGATTTAAGGTTAGAATATGCAAAACAAATAACACCTCAATATCAATATATCTCTGCATAATAATATAAATTAAACCCATAACTAAAACTCAACAAAGAGAAGTGAACAATTAAGCTCACATGGGTACAAAATAAGAGATAGAAGAGTTCATATCTACTGCCACCACAGACATATAGCAAACAAACTTTGAAGTTGAAGCTGCAGATCATAATATGACTAAAATCCTACTTCTATAATACAACCAAGTTTACAAGAGCTACAACCCAGACAATATGATAGAACAAAATGGCAACTAGGATATTTATATATTCATCTGCTTATCTGCTCCATAGGCTGCATTTCATTCTCTTAAAAATTTATATTGTTATTTTCTAATTAGCCTTTCGGTCCTTTACAACATTACATTTAGTGGTTGGTGTAATGCGCCATACAAAGATCTATTTAGATCAAACAAAAACAACTATTGACCATCTAATTGTTATGGGATACAATGGTGCACTAGTTTTCAGAGGGAAGAAAACTATGGCAATTTTCATTATAATAAATCAAAACATATCCACAATGGATGGGCGAAAATATGACCTGTAATTTCTACTTCTGGCATCTGAAAACTTTGTCTTCATAATAAGTTAAAGTTTTTACGTTCATTTAGTTGAACCTCCACGCAGTTTAAACAATGGTGCATAATTTAGCCTTATTTTCAAGGAAACAAAAGGAGAGCAACAACCAATTTTAGGAGATACTTTCGTCAACACTGATGAGACATCACTTCAATTCTGTAACGAGAATCAGCACGTATAATTTCATATGTACCTAAATACATCTTTGAAAAGATATATCTTGATAGCTCAAAATACTATTCCCATCCAACTATATCCACTTAAGTTTCCAATTACTTTACCAATATCCAAATCGACCTCAAATCTCTATATACTCCCAATGCAATAAACCACAGCTAGCGCAATCCAAACGATTAGAAAAACAATATTAAAAAACAACATTTTGCAAAAGAACAACAGAAAAGCGTAAAAACTTGACTATTATTCCAAATTGCATACCCGATTCCATGCGGAGCCGAGGTGGGTTTGATTAGGTTGCTTGGAGAGATCCGCGGGGTCAATCTTCTTGGGCACGGGTAAGGGCGCGGCGTCAGTGCTCGCCTCTCGCACCCAATACGTATACGAAGCAGTTTCCGCCGCCGCCTTGTCCCCCGAGACCGCTGCACCTCCTTCCATTTCTTGCACTTCGAATCCGGATCAAAAGGCTAATGCGAAAGCGACGAGACACAGAAAGGAGCGACGGAAATTGAGGCACAAATCGAGAGTGGAATCTACAAAATCCTAGATTGATGAGAATTCGTGCGATTCGAGAAAGTTCGTGGGGGATGGGAAGCAACTGCAGCAAATTCCGAAATTATGTGATTCAATTTTGACTGGTTGGGCATTCGTAAGACCGATAGTGTTATTAATTTATTAATGCAAAAATAGTCTCTCTCTCTCTCTCTCTCAAAAAAAACCTAATGTAGGTTTTTCTGGAATGTTCTGTTGGATCTACTTCAGGCCCATCAGTTTTGGGTTTCATTGAAAACAAATTTTCCATAAACTGGACCAAGATATTCCCTAACATGGCCCATATTATGAAAATACTACCTTAAATAATTAATACCAAGTAGGAGTACTATTATTTAATAAAATATGGATCAACATATTATTAAAAAGTTACTACTTTTAAAAATAATAAAAAATTTAATAAAACATAATAATATTTTTAAGAGAAATGGTAGTCACTTTTAATAAAAATATTATCACTTTTTAAAAGTGATAATTTTTTATTAATAAATAATTCTCATGTAATGAGACGGTCTCACACAAAATTCACTTTTTTATTTATTAAAACTAGAATTGATTACACTTTCATCTAAGAATAACACCTTAATTTAAGTTTAGTTCTAACCTTTTTCAAATATACAAATTGGTGGGTCCCCATATTGAATTGGGTTAGATCTCTCTCTCTTTCTTTCTTTCTTTCTTATACCACACAATTAACATCTCACTTATTTAAAAAAATCCCCCCTCTCCCACACACACATACTTTTCTCTCCCAATGGTGAAGTCAAATCCACCATCAATGTGAAGCTAATGTCGTTGTTGATTAAAGAGATATACAAATTAAGTTGTTGTCGCCGAAAGCCATTAGTGTTGCATCAAGCTCAGCGATGACCCTCTAAACCATCATCACCCAAAGCAGTCTTGGTTTGAAGCTTAAACTCATTATTAGAAATTAAATCATCCATGTTGAAGAAAATTAAGCATTGTTGCTATATATCATTGGGAAAAAGCTAGCTTGGTCATTTCAACTCGCACCTGCTTCTCCAATCTATGGTCTCATATTTATCAGGTTCAAATTTTCCATTTTTTTTTTAATAGTGAGCTTCTTCTTTAGATTGATCTTCAAATGATGACGTACGTGCATGTTTTGGGTCGATACGAATGATATGTGACTCGATGCTAGATTAATTTACGGAAAATTTGTTAAAATAATGGAAATTTAACATGAAATTTTAGATAATGTTATTACTAGCCTTAATACATAAATTTAATTGAAAAACTCAACAAAATGAGAATTTTACAACAAACATATCAATAGAATATACATAGAAAAATATAAAATGATACAACAACTGTTTATAAATATTGAATATTTGACAATGAATTTCAAAATGATGTCCTATGATACTTAAATACAAAGTTGTCAACCAATTTAACTCCAAAACTAAAGTTGAAACAACTAAAATTGAGTGGCTCAACCCTAAACTATAAAAAAAATAAAAAATTAATCGATATTTAATTTACCAATTTTTACCGATATTTCCATGATATTTCCCGATATTTTGTAAAATTTGAACTATAATTCATCGACATCGATATTGATATCCCGATATTTTACCGATATTTTTGAAAAAAAATCGTTCCAGAGGATATTCATATCGGGGGTATCAAAAATCCGAAATTTCGGCGAAATATCAGTGAAATTTCCGAAAATTGTCATCCTTGATTGTGGGTATTTTAGTCAATTTGAAAAGTGATAATTTTTTATTAATAAGGGTATTTTAGACAATTTGAATAACTCAAACATCAATATTACAAAACTGCCACTTCTGAATATGCGTGGTGTGGACATTTAACGTCAACCCATAAAATAATTACAAAATTTCAACCTTATCACTAATTAATACGCCTATAAATTAACACAATACTCTTACAAACTCACACATTCTTTTGCATAGGAAAACCACCATGGATTCCGGCGGCTTTGAGGTGATAATCAATCGGAGAGAGGTGGTGGCGGCGGTGCTGCCGGTGCAAGAACACTGGCTGCCGATGACCAACCTTGACCTGCTCCTCCCACCCCTCGACTTCGGAATCTTCTTTTGCTACACCAAAATTCGAAACATGGCTTCGGAAAACATGGTGGCGGCGTTGAAGAGATCCCTAGCTCAGGTGCTCGTTTCCTTCTACCCATTCGCCGGAGAAATAGTGCACAACGGCCAAGGCGAGCCGGAGATTCTTTGCAACAACCGTGGCGTGGATTTTGCGCATGCATATGCTGACATTGACCTCAAAAATATCGATTTTTTTAGACCGGATGTGTCTGTTCATGGCAAGCTTGTTCCTGTTAGGATGCACGGCCTGCTTTCTATTCAGGTGAGTAAAATTCTTTTAAGATATTGTCGTAAAAGTCCCAAACAAATATTAAGATTTTTAATTTACGTACTATTAATTCCTTAAGTGAAAATACCACATAATACTCATTTTGAATTTCTAAAAATTCATTTTACCCACATCTAACTTAAAAACTTTTTTATACCCACTTCATAATATAAGGCTTATATACCCTTATAAAATGGGTATAAAAAAATTAATAACTTTAAATTGGAGTCCACTTTATCCTTATAACCACACTATCATATAGGTGTTAGGTTTGACTTTGTATTATAAATATTAGAGTACAAGTTATTTAATATATAATTGAACTTTATTTATTTATAAATCTATAATTTTATCAATTAATATTTAATTAATTTGTACAGGTGAATAAGTAGAAGAACCAATATGAAATCAACTAACCATCTTGTTTATTACTCCATCATTCATATGTTGTTTTAATCTATTTCGAATATTTTGTGTTTTTTAATTAGTATTTTTGTATAAAAAATTTATTAATTAATCACTGATTCGATATGAAGTTGATAAAAATTAAAGTTTATAATTAAATTTTTATTAAGATAATTTAGTAGAGATTTAAATTTTGATTTAATTTTGATGTGGATAATGTTCTCGTATTAATTAAATTTTAATAAATATATTTTCAAACATCACAAATTAAATATTTTTATATACTTTAAAAAACTATAGTATTCATTAATTTGCATTAACATTTAACTTTTATATTATAATATTCATTAATGTGCACTACACATTAAAATAGTCTAAATAAAAAATTCAAATAATCACATATATAATAAAAATATTATAATTAGTTAATATGATAAAAATATTATAATTAGTTAATTTATTAAAATTATATGTTTTACAACTTCATTGTTATTTATTATAATATAATATTTAATAATATTAAATAATATAAATATCAAATGGGGTGGGTAGGGTAGGATAGGGTGGAGTGGGGTGGAATAACTAGATGATGATGTTTGTGGGTCATATGGGTAAAAAAGATTGTTTGAAATTGAAAATTGATAGAAAATATTATTTATATTTGAAGTGGGTAAAATAAATTTTTTGAAGTTGAAAATGGGTATTTTGAATTGTCTCCTATTAATTAATATCAATTTGTGTTATTAATGTTGAGTGATTTATATGAAAACAGTATTTTCTATTTAAGGTGAAAAAGGGATATAACTTAATTATTAAGGTATTCCAAATCGGTAGTCACTATGGTCTTAGGTGAATTAATTTATAAAGTTTAGACGATCCTTTTATTTAGAATTTGAGTTTTAAGTGTTGAGTTAAGTCTCTTTACTGTGGATATTAAAATATTTCACATCGATAGTGAGTATGGTGGGTGGACTTATAAAACCATAGCAATCCTCTCATTATCTGATCACTCAAAATTTACCGGTCATTTTTTTACCAAATTCTTGTTGATTCTTATCACATGCATGCATTGACGTAAGTAATGTCTTGAAAATTCTGGACTCATCTCTGGTTTGGAATAATTCAAAATCTCCCGAAAATAAATACTTTGCCGTAATATATACTCCCTCCGTCCCAAAAGACATTACATACTTTCTATTTTGGTCAATCCAATAAAAAGTTTACATGCTTAAAAGTGGAAATCTTTTATTAAACTATACTCTCACAACACACATATAATATTCATAAACATGTACTTATTACACCTTTTTCGTAAACAGCGTGCCAAAAGACACCGTAATGTCTTGTGGGACGGAGGGATTATATATATATATATCAATAAATATTTTTTCATGTGAGAACATCAAGTTATAAGATGAATCAAAATTTACAATCCACCTTACTGTACATAACATTACATCAGAATTTGGCAAATAAAATCTCTAGAGTCAGTCATCCATCCAAAAAAAAACCTATTGTGGAAAACAATAATATGTAAATCATATATAAATTTAGATAGTGTTAACTATACAATTCACTAAACAACCGCAGTTATTTTCACCAACAATTGAACAATTATAATTGTTCAATACAAATAAAACTATTTAATATAAAAATAATTAATATTGTTTGAAAATCATTTGAATTACAAGTATATATATACTTGGTGATTGCATATATATATATATATATATATATATATATATATATATATATATATTATTTTGTTACGAAAAGGACTCTTTACTGAATTTCCTTCTAATAATTATATATAGTCAAAAGTTTCGACCAACATTTCAACCATTGTAATTGGACAGCTCAACTAATGATAGCCTAAACAAAATAATCCTACCTAAATCCATCCTTTTCTAATTAAGTAGTAGTACGTGCATGAATACAATGTAATAACTATAATAGTATTGCTACGCGCATGAATTAATATAATGTCATATAAAAGTGTCACTTAATTACGTCAGAAACAAAGGTTATACTTGGTTCCACTTCCTATTTCTTAAAGAAAAGTTTGGTTTGCTTAAAATAAAGGGAGAGTTGCATTTTTTGTGATAATAATTCTTTTTCCCCCGCTCTTGTTCACAATAAATGATTCATATATGAACAATTTGGAAGAGTATGAGTTGTTCCCCTGAATGATATCAGTTCTTTTGATTAAAAGTACTCACTCCGTCCACAATAAATGATTTTTACGTAGTTTAATGTAATATATCGGAGAGCATTGTAAGTTCTGTTTACAAATTTAAAAATTTTGTATGAAAAATATACAAGCATACTTTTTATTTATAATTTTTGAATTCGTAATCGGATATCACAATATTCGTCATAATACTCTAGACATATTGCATTAAACCACGTACAAAATAACAAGACCATTTATTATAGACGTAGAGAGTACCTTCTAATGAAAAGAATATCATTCAGTGGAACAACTCATAGTCTTCAAAATTGTTCATATATATATGAATCATTTTTCATTCCATACTTAGCCAATTAAATATACAAGATAGGTATAGGAGGGCAATCGCCGGACCCCCTTAAAATTAAAATTTTCTCTATCATATATGCATAAATTTTTTTATTAATATTAATTTTTATATTATTTTATCATTTTGCTTACCTAATTAGATCAATCATATGAATACGTCCCCAATATAATCATAATATAGTGTGGTGTGTTGTACACAAACATATCAATATAGCATTAGGTATAAATAAATTTTCAAATAATAGCATTGGCCATTGGGTACAATAAAGAGGCCACTAATATGCCATTATATTTTAGGGGTTTTATGCCATCATCATTATTTATTTCAACCTTCAATCAAACTCAAAATAACTATCTTCGAAAATATTGAACTAAAACCATTAAAAATAATTCCATTTGTAACCTAAAATATATATTTAGCTTACGAATTCCCTCTGTTGTGAGATTTTCAGGCTCACATAATTTTTAAAATTTGACTGTTAAGTATATAAAATATAAGTATTTAGCTCACGAAAAATATCACTATTTATTACAAGAAAATAAAAATTACCTAGGAATTAGAATTGCCTGTGAAATCCCAACAGAAAAATTCCATAGTGAGAATTGTTTACGACGTGCCTAAAATTTTGTAGTAATGTATTCCTCTACTCTGGTCGCAAACAATTTGCTTAGAAAATAAAAGTTTTAGATTATTAATTATCTATAAGTAATTTACCTAAAAAAAATTATTTATAAATAATTTATCTCACTGTAAATCTTATGTAGGTAAATTGGTTGTATGCGGATAAAAAATAAAAATGTTCTATAAATAAAAAAATTTGTAGGTAATGCAATCTCTACGATATAAATTTTTTATTGAAAATTTCATAGATATATTAAGGGGACGTTTGGAATGAATTTAAGATGACAATGTTAATGGGTATTATTAAGGGGTAATCACTATGAAATTAGTGTGATTATTATTTTTTTAATTTATTTTTATGATCTCATTCATATATAATAAATAATATCAAACACTACCAATGGGACTGAATCCTCATTAATCTCCATTCATTTTCATTCCACATCCTCATTACCCCAACCAAAAGATTTTTTAAATAATTCTTTATTTTTCTATAGTAGTTAGTTATTTAAGTAAAGTAATACATAAAACAAAATAATAATATTTTATCCATACTTAAAAAATAAATATAACTCTGAATATACAAGCACATAAGAAACAAAATAAATTGATTTGATATTGTTACTATTCTTTCGTGTGTTATACTTCTTAAATAATTATTATGTAACCCATTGAGTGGTTATAAGTTAAATATTTGGATAACCATTTTTCTCATCCAATCGGAAATTTAGAAGGTCTGTTTCAATTTAATATCTGAAGCTGACACAGACATGTGTTGATATTTATGTTTTGCTTATAACTGTCAAGGTGACTTACATATTGGTTTAAAAAAGTAGTTATATTTAAAAATTGGTTCATAATTTTTATACAGAAGTATATTTTTTTCCTGCACATAAATATATTTTTTTCTGCACATAAACATATTTATAATTTGCGTCAATTTTATAAACCATTATGTAATTTTTCCTAAGTCAAAAATAGAATTCTGCAATATATTTTGTAGTATCTCACCAAACGTGTCAGCACCATAATAGCACTGAAAATGAAAAGCTGTAACACAGCTTATAATAACACAAATAAAACATGAAAAACAAGGTGATGGAATTGAATGAGAAAGGAAAGAAAAAGAACTTTTAATAGATCAAATAATTATTTCACTCCTGTAATTTTACATGTATTGAGAAAAGGCATTTTTTTAAAAATAAAATAGTAATATATGAATAAGTGTATGTACAATTTTATAAGTTGTAAGTAAATTATTATTTTCTATATTTAATAATGTACAAATTGGTGTGAAATGTTAATATAAAAAAGTCTATATATAGACTCTTCTGATAAAGATGAAGTACTCCCTCTATTGTACGACATATTACATGTTTTTTTATATATTGGAATGTTTTATAATACTGTGCAGACTATAAGTGTGTGTTTTATTTAAAGGGCAAAATAATCAATCCGGCAAAAACATGATTATTCATATCATGTTAAATAATCATGTTTTGGCGGGATTGATTATTTTGTCCTTTAAACAAAACACACCCTAAAAGAAAACGTTGTATGAACTTCTTTCTTATGATATTTTTAATTCAAAATTCATTCTCATACACTCTCTTTATTTTATGTATTAAAATTTATATTTTTGCCTTTCAATACCCTATCAATTAACTAAACCTTTTATATTTTTTTATATGCTGGTGTTGTACAACATATTAATGTAGATGGTATAACATTAAAAGCTTTGTTTGGCACTACTGATTAGCAGGGTAGCATATAAAAAAATCAAGATAATATTTTTTCTCCATCCCAATTCGACTCCTTATGTAAATTAATTTCGAATAATATAATAAAATAATATAGTTTAAAAAAAATTGAGTTTGGATTGAGTAAAATTCATAACTCATATCCGCTCCACTGGTTTAGGTAAGATATGTTGTAATCGAAATAAAGCGATAAGCGTAAATAGAAAACACAAGATTTGATAACCCAGTTTATCACAACGTGACTACGTCTGGGGGCGACCAAGCCAGGAGATAGTAATATGAACTGTCGTAAACAGATCCCCAGTTAAAGGCTCAAGGTATTTAAGTATGGTGGGAGATACAAAACCGATGTAAATACCGAGTTTCCTTTGTGGGCCCATAGAGGTTCGCTTAGGTGGTGGTATTGGAACATACACTGCACAACCGAATGTACGCAGATGGGAAATGTTAGGTTCATTTCCACGCACGAGTTGAATAGGGGAATATTCATGATATGCATTTGATCAGATTTGGATTAGTGATGATGCATGTAAGATTGCATGCCCCCAACATGAAAAGGGTAAGTTCGATTTTTTGTAGTAGCGGTCTAGTGATTAGTTTGAGACGTTTAATTAATGATTCGGCTAGACCATTTTGAGTATGAACATGAGGGACCAAATGCTCCACTTTGATTCTCAGTGCCATGCAATAATCATCGAACGCCTTAGAGGTGAATTCACCGGCATTATCCATACGAATGGATTTAATAGGATGATCTGGGAATTGAGATCTCAACAGAATAATCTGTGCAATAAGCTTTGCAAAAGCAGTATTGCTGGTGGATATCATGGTGACATAAGTCCACCGAGTGGAGGCATCTATTAGGACCATAAAATACTGGAATAGTCCAGATGCTGGGTGTATCGGTCCACAAATATCTCCTTGAATCCGCTCAAGGAATTTAGGAGATTCAGTTCTTACTTTACACTAGAAGGTCGAATTATTAGTTTACCCATTGTGCAAGCATCACATATGTATTCATTAATAGAAGGGATTCTGTTGTGTGATATGTTGTGGCCAGATGAATTACATAGAATCCGACGCATCATGGTTTGTCCGGGATGTCCTAACCGCTCATACCATAGTTTGAAAGAATTTGGATCATTAAATTTTAGATTAAGGGCTATATGGAGATTTGAGGATCTGATGTATGTGTAATACAAGCCAGACGGGAATGAAGGAAGTTTTTCGACGATGTGTTTTCGACAATCTAAATAGTGAGTCATTAACATATATTCACTATTGTCCTCAGTATTCGTCTCAATATGATAATCATTCTCTCAAATGTCTTTAAAACTGAGGAGGGTACGCTTTGATTGTGGAAACAATAAAGCATTTTCGATTATTAATTCGGTACCCATAGGGAGGATTATCGATGCTCTTCCGGAGCCAACAATTTGTATGTCGTCGTAGGAAATAGTAGTAACACTTCCTTTTCTTTCAGTTAATATTTGAAAAATTATCTATCTTTCAAGATAGTATGTGTAGTAGCACTATCTACTAAGCACAAAACATTCATCTCCATAAGCACACAGTTATACGTTTCGATATGAGGAATGCTAAGGAGAGCCAAGATTACAGACGCTGATTGATCAGCCGCACAAGAAGTCACTTAGGTCCTACTTTATCAAATATGTATTAAATTTTGTAGACAATAGTGATCGACAATTGGGTTTGACTGGAAAAATAAAGCATCGATAATCATTCATAGAATCCAAAAAAAAAAGTATCATGCAACATAGTCAAATAAAAGCCAGTCAAACATGCTGGTCAACCCAAAACAAATAGTAGCAATAAGTCTAATCAATAAAACAAGTAAACAACAAGTTGGTGTCGATCACTCATTGTCTCCAAAGGCGTCTACAGTCATTGTATCACCCAAAAGGTCATTCTTCTCCATGTCAAAGCCTGCTCCGGGCAGATCGGTGTGGTGTGATTCACCTTGAGGAGCCTTCCCCTTTTTATCTTTTAGCATACGTTGATATAGCTCCACTAGATGTTTTGGAGTTCGACACGCGCGAGACCAATGGTCGTCGCATCCACACTTGTAACAGAGTTGCTTGTTCTGTGCACGTGAGTTCGATGGTTGATCTTGAGGTTCATTCTTTTCAGTTGCACTATGTTGTGCATTGTTGCGACCTCGACCTCGTCCCCTACCACGGCCTCGACTTTGGGTCGATCCGTGGCCCCCACTCGCCTCATTTTCTTTTCCACGTTTGCGGCCTCTAGAGTTCTTCCGAGTAGCATGTGCTTCAGGCACAGCTTGTGAGCCAACCGGTCTAGTATTGTGATTTTTCATCAACAATTGGTTGTGCTTTTTTGCGACTAGAAGTGCAAAAATGAGCTCAGAGTGAGATTGATACTCTTTGGCCTTGTACTGCTGCTGGAGTACAAGATTACTTGCGTGGAAAGTAGAAAGAGTTTTTTCAATTAAATGTTCATCAGTTATTGTTTCTTTACACAATTTAAGCTGAGAAACAATGCGATGTAGGGCAGAGTTGTACTCCGTTACAGATTTGTAATCTTGAAAACGAAGTGTTATCCATTCATATCTGGCTTCGGGGAGGATCACATCGTGTTGTTGTTGGAATCGATCCTGGAGGGATTTCCACAATATCGATGGATCTTTTTCAGTGAGGTATTCGTTCTTAAGATCTTTGTGAAGATTGTGTCTTAAGAAGATTAAAGCTTGTGCCTTCTGGGCAGGAGTGGATTTCCATCCTTGTGTGGTTATGTCTGATAGGTCTTTTGAAGCTAAATGAATTTCAATGTCTAGAGCTCATGTCAAATAGTTGTGGCCATCTAGTGTTAGTTCATTTAGTGATGTTTGACATGTTATTGCTACAAAGGGAAAGAATTAATAAATTTAGATTTATTATTGAGTTGTAGCAATTTAATAATTAAGGCTCAAGATAAAATGCTAAGACAAAATTAATTATAGGGGGTATTTTTTTAAAAAAATGGGTGTATGACATGTATGAGACATTTATTAATGGGACTTCGGGTCCAAAAATAATTATTGGATAAGGCCTTAAAAAATTTGATGATTTGGGCTTCATAATATCATTATGAATTTTATTAATGGAACTTCAGGCCCAAAAATAATTATTAGGGTCCAAATTAATTAGAACCAATTTATAAAAATGCGCAATAAAAAAAATGGCCCAAGTAATTTTTTTTATTAATATAAAGGGCTAGGCCCATTTGAATTTAGGAAGGAATAGGCCCAATTTGTTAAAAGGGCACAGGCCCAAGAGTAAAAAAAACATATTAAAGGGGCCCAGATTTTGGGAGGCCCAATTTCAGAAATTGGCCTAATGAATCTAGGGTTTACGGATTTGGTCAAAATCAGATAATGAAGAATAGATACATAGCGACAAAATCGGAGAACGGGCGAGAGAAAAAATCGCGAAGATTGCGCCGATTTTCCGCCGTCGTGGTTTGTCAAGCGGCGCCGTTCAATATGTTCGGCTGAGTCGCTGTTCGCGTGGCGTTTCAACAGCCGGACAGTGGCGTGGCCGTCGCGCAGGCGGTCGGCCGCTGTGGTCGCGTCGCCATCGCGTGTAGTCGCTGTACGCGGAGCCACTTCAGGGCCTCATCGCCGTCGCACAAAAAGAGGCGACGTCGCACCTCCGTTACGGCTGTCAGAGACCATAGGGCCACCGTCTTGGCGCGGTGGCCGTCGTTGGACGCGGCAGGGCGCCGTCGCGCTAAAACAGAGCGCCATCACGTCGAGGCCACTGCAGGGCCGCGCGCGGTAGCCAACGTTCGGCGAGGTCACGTCGTCGTATCAACACGGGTAGGTGACGATATCGTTTTCGATTTCTGATTACCCGTATTGGCACAATTGGTTTCTGATTTCGTAAAAGGAATCTGATTTTGGGTTTGATCGAAAACATACTGAAATTGGTTTTCAGATTTTTGGTTTCTAAAACACTTTGATTTCCGAAAAACAATGTTTTGATTTTCAAAAGAATCTGATATTGGTTTCGTGAAGAACGATTTTGTTTTAGAAAAATCAGGTTTCGAAAAAATCATAGAAAACAGGATTTTGGGGTTTCGAGAAAAACGAAACTGGGTTTGGTGTTCGATCGGAAGGATCGAATTTTGCATCAGGTTTTGTTATGCAGTAAACAAAACAAGCACATACAAAACATGAATGTTCATAATACCAAAAACACATAATATGCGTACAGCGTGAGGATTCAGATTGGAATGAACATATATGCAGATCGTACGGTTATAAAAATCCAGTTTTGCAAATAAAACGTAGGATTCATAAGCATATTCATAACAGCATGTGTACAAACAGATCATTTATTGCAGGCACTATATACGAAGGAAAGTAATATAACCATCGGATAATCAGCATGGATCTAATAATATGCACATGAATAATACACATAGGTTCGTGAATAGCATAATAATTGTAGGCATATTCAGGCAGAAACCTAATCATGGATTTACTAAAAAATTCAGAATAATATTAACCACGAAACTTACGGTTTCAGCAATTAATTAGAATTAATCCAAAATTCTATTTGTTTCGAGACAGCTTGAACAATCTTCTCGTGAATCCTATTCCTCGTAGAGACTCGTGCTGATAACGTATTGTAATCGAAATAAAGCGATAAGCGTAAATAGAGAACACAGGATTTGATAACCCAGTTCGTCACAACGTGACTACGTCTGGGGTGACCAAACCAGGTTATGAACTGCTGTAAAGTGTTTACAGAGATATAAAAGCATATATAATACAAGGGTATATAATACATTAAATAGAAGTACTCTAACCCCAACTCTAAGTCAATGTGTTTAAAGCTCACTGGACTATATCTAATATTATATATAATATTATGTCCACATATAATATAATATATACAAATATATTATAACAAGATATTCACGGAGTTTAAGTAAGATTCGATTCTATTTATAATATTTCAAATACATAAAAAAACTATGTCATTTGAAATTCATTCATTTTTAAATATTTTGAACTTCAAATTACTTTATTCAAATTATGGTCCAACAACATTATAAGTTAATAATTTATAAAGTCACAAATATAGGTAGTAAAATATAAATTTGGAGTAGATATTGTGCGAAAGTGGTTCATATCATAGATCACTTTTTAATAAGATAAAAAAGATAAATTTATAAATATAAATTTTATATCACAAAGTGATTTATATCATAAAAATGGTTTATATAATACTTTACCGTAAATTTATTATTGTGCAAGATTTTGGAAACTTCTTAATTTGGTTTATATAGTACTAGTTCTTCTATCATGATGCATCGCTCATATTTAATGCAATGTACATTGAAACACTACATTTGAATTTCTAGCATTTAATATTCATGTATTTTTCTATATAATAAAAAATATAATAAAACACCTCTTTTAATTAAAAAAATTATTAAATTACTGAATAATTAATTAATTAATATATCTAAATTAATAAAATTACATAGTCTCGATAGTGTTTATTTTGAAGCGGTTTTATGTTACTAGGACGTTTGCACGCTTGGTGGATTGGAATTTAAATATTTCTTGTGGTAGGTTATCTATTGTTTGTTTGGGATAATATTCTTAGCTTGGATTTTTCCAAATTTGCCCTTCAGTCCAACATCTAATTTCCACATCAAGGTCAAATAAAAAAATCATTCGAGATATTTTAAATGGACTAGGTTACTAATAAATTGTCTTTTCAGATCTCGCATTTGGTTCGTTAGATAAGTTAAGATAAATTAAATTATCTTAATAAGTCCAAGATTAATAAAAAGCTCAAAACTAAAATTTGATTATCTTATTATTAGTAGATAATATTATCTTAGGGAAGAGGTATAATAATAATTCATCGTGTTTATCTTTACTAAAATACTCCTCTTATATTGGAAACGAAAACCATAATTCACTTCATTTTTGTTCATGATATATATGACAAATTTGTCAATTGCATATTTTTGTATTATTAATTTTGCAATCCAAACATTTAAAATAAAATTATCTTACGTTACTAATTATCTTAATTCATCAATACAAATAAACTATTTAACTCACAAATAATAATCTCCAGATTATAATCTTATCTAATCTATTTTGAATTATTTATCATATCTATTGAACCAAATGAGCCCTCGTTTTTTTAGTTGATCCAACTAACGAAGTTATTCAAGTCAACAAAGCTTCGGCCTCATTAAGTTATGAACAATGGGCTCTAATGATCGCATGTAAAACACAAACTTGTTTGAATTGATGATCAAATCTCAACAAAACCTTGAAACAAACGGGCCCTTTATAATGAGTTATATATCCTTATTTGTTCTCCACCTTTCCATTTCATCTCATTCAGGAATATCGATGGATATAAATTTATTTATTCATAGTGAATGTGATTATAATAAATACTCCCTCCGTGCCAGAGATATTTTCACCTTTGGGATGACACAACTTTTAAGAAAAGTAGAGTGTTGTGTAAAATTATATTATTAAAATAATGAGATTAGTTGGATTGTAAAGATAAAGTTAAAGTAATAGTTTCTGTTTATAGGGTGTGAAAACAATTGTGGGACGAACGGAAAAGAAAAGTGTGAAAACAATTATGGGACGGAAGGAGTATATAGAGGGTTCATTATCATTTCAATTGATTGTATAGATTTTTTTACGAGTCACTATCATATTTGTGGTGAATATATAAATTTATATTTCTCGATAAACATGTGATCATTTTCGTCACCTCATATTTAAATTAATGTCATATTTTATTATAGAAACGTCATATTTTAATCTCACATTTCTAGAGTTCAATTAGCATTTATAGGGGTGTCAATATCTAGTTTCCAAAACCTTTTATTCACATGAGATGAAAAACAAAGATAGTAAACAAGTATTATTTTTATTTTCATTCATAAGTCTCTTGTGAAATTTGTTTATACCATAAAATTAATATTATTATATTCATTTTTAATTATATTATACTATTCATATTATACTTATAAATTAATATAACAATACAAAATCTTATGAGTTAGTTTATAAAAATAAGGGAAAATTATAAAATGGTTTACAAAATTGACACAAATTACAAATAAATTTCTGTGCAGGAAAAAATTATACTTCTGTGCAGAAATTGTGAACCAACTTGTAAATATATCTACTTTTTTGAACCAATATGTAAGTTACCCTAAAAATAATGATAAATCTTTATTTCATATTTTCAACAAATTTGACAAAAGAACTAAAACGAAATTCCCATTATGTGTGATCATATTAATTAATCGATATGGTTAAGACCGTACAGGTGACATTTTATAATATGTTTATGTTGATTGCATAGTTAAAATAATTTGAAAGTGTGGATTTTATGTGCCCAACATGTTATCTTATTACTTAAAATAATCACAATTAATATACATATATATAATCTCACATGTCTATTGTATAATTTTAAATAAAAAAAATATAAAAAGTGGAGTAGATAAATCAAACTTTATCCAATAGGAAAACGATTTAAATTAGGAGTAAGTCAACTGTGCAACTCAAATACATTTTTAATAAATACTCCTTCTGTCCCGTAGGAATTTGCACACTATGAGATGACACATTTTCTAATAAATTTTTTTAAATTTTTTTTTGCACTTTTAGTCCCACAGGACATATATTATTTTAGAATTTGTTCAAAATATTTCACCACTGGTCCTATACGATATTTTCTTACACTTGTAGTTCCAAACGTTATAAAATTTGCAGATTTGGTTGCAAAATTCTGTAAATCTTGGAACCAAATCTGTAAATTTTGTAACATTTTTTTAGACCAAGTCTGCAAATTTTATAACATATGGAACTACAAGTGCAAGAAAGTGATCGTATGAGACAAATGGTGAAATATTTAGGACTAATTCTAAAATAATATATGTCATGTGGGACCAAAAGTGCAAAAAAATTATTTTTATATATAAAATAGTGACATATGGGTAAATATATGTATATATTTGTGAGTGTGCACGCAAAACAATACTTTCATTTTTGGTAGTGTACAAATTTGTTTGGGACGTACAAAAAAAATTGCAATTCCTGTGGAACGAAAGAGTATAAATACTTTTGAAAAGTCACATGTATTATTAATAAAAAAATTATTTAAAAAATACACTTCAACGTGCAGGTGACACAACTGAAATGCGGTGGACTATTAGTGGGATGCACTTTCGACCATCGGGCGGCAGACGCCCACTCCGCCAATATGTTTCTAACGGCGTGGGCGGACACAGCTCAATCGAATCCCATCAAGCTTGGGCCCTCATTCCGCCGCTCCATTTTCAATCCCCGCCGCCCTCCCCGGCCCCACAAATCATTGGATAAACTCTACGCGCCGCTACTTTCCATGCCAATACCTTCATCCGTTGATGGACTAACAAGTCGAATCTACTACATCACCTCCGATGAAATAAATCATCTCCAATCCCAAGCCAGTTCCAAGGGCACCAAAAAAAGCAAAATTGAGGCCTTCAGTGCATTCCTCTGGAAAACTATAGCCGATGGATCTGATGCCCTCTCGAAGGTTGTGAAATTAGGCGTCGTAGTCGATGGGAGAGTGAGGCTGAGCAACAAAACGACGTCGTTGGAATGCTATTTTGGAAACGTTTTGTCGATTCCATATGTGGAAGCGAGTGTCGGTGACCTCCAAATGACACCGCACAGTGGAGCGGCGGAAATCGTGCACGAATGCATATCGGCGGCATCCACGGCGGAGCATTTTCTGGCGTTGATAGATTGGGTGGAGCTGCGGAGGTCAAAACCGGCGGTGGCGAAGGTGTACGTCAAAGATGAAAATGATGAGGCGGCGGTGGTTGTGTCTTCAGGGCAGAGGTTTCCGGTTCAGAAGTTGGATTTTGGGTGGGGCGGGCCCTGTTTCGGGTCGTATCAATTTCCATGGGGAGGTGAAACCGGGTATGTTATGCCGGTTCCAAGTGCAAAAGGAAATGGGGACTGGATTGTGTATATGCATCTAAAGAAAAGGCATCTGGATTTAGTTGAGGCATGTGCGGCTCACGTGTTTAAGCGTCTTGATTATGACTATTTAAATCTTGCTTAAAAACAAGATGATTTTCTTTGTTTTCCTAAAAAAATATAAATAAAATTAAGGGAATGTATGCAGGGTTATTTATTTTAATAATTACATTGTACATATATATACTCGTGAAATTATTGTAACTTCTAAATTATACTTTACCAAATGCAGTTGTTGTAATAAAATATTTTAAGTCTGTGGCGTTTGAGAAATTTTTGGTTTGATTATTTACTATGGTGTCTCAAGAAATTTAAATCCAACTCATTTGTTGCACAACATAAATGGTACTGGGATTAGTTATTGATTAAAGGGAAAATTACAAAAATAATTCACAAAATTGACATTAATTATAATTTGGTTTTGTGCAGAAAAAAATAAAATACTTAACCAATTTGTAAATATATACACTTTTTAAAATCAATATGCAAATATATTTTTTAATATAACCTTTCATATCAATCTTTTGTATTCATTAGGGATGCTCCAAAGTAGACCATCATCCATAGTAAAATGCAAACTAAGAGCAGCAAGTTTTTTTTTTAATATAACCTTTCATTTCAATCTTTTGTATTCATTAGGGATGCTTCAAAGTAGACCATCATCCATAGCAAAATGCAAACTAAGAGAGAGTGAAGAAGAAGTGAAAGTTCTGTTAATATATTCAAGATATACTCCATCCATGTGGCAGAGTAAGGTTCTAGTTGAGTTCCTAGTAATTTCAACCCCTGAAAGAACTTTGCAATACTTTAATCATTTTTTTTTTTTACAAGGAATAACCAACCATCCAATACATCAATTTGGTATATTCCTAATCCTAACCCACCCACAAGGGTATATCGGAGGAGAGGTTGTCTGCGCTCTCTTGGCATGTATCTAATGGTCCTCACTAAGCCATTGGTACTGTATTGTGAGTCCTTCCAGGCTATAGCATTTTTTAGTGTATTTAATTGGCACAATTGGACTGCTTCCAATATTGCCTTCAAGTCTGCCTCTCTCACTGTTACATAATCTATTGCCCCCCTGCGGAAATGATTTTCATATCATGTTGATGTTTTCCTTGAATCCTGCATCCCATCATTTCTTGTTGTGTTTCTGTTTTGTCGCTGGTAATTATTATTATTATTATCTCCCCATGCTGCTACCATTATAAGTTCTTCATTTGATATGATTTTTCCAGCACCAAACAAATTCAACAGAAAACTTGAATCGAGCATTTAGAGACTATATGTTCACATCTTTCCATACCTTCTTCACCCTGGGGCAGGGCAGCGTATGTGTTGTGGTAGGTATGCAAATTGTATGTGTTTGCTTTGCAGACAGCCCCAAATAGGTGTCCTGTCGTGTCCTTGCATCAATCCAACTTTCAAGACACTATTAACCTCAGAGATTTGTAGTGTTTAGGCTATAAGTAATTGCAGATTTTTAGTATAATTTATGGTTTGACCCTAAGCTTTTTGTACCCGTTGTGGCACCGTAACAAGTTGGTTGCATCTGTCTGAGTGGCTTTCAAGAATAATAGGCTAAATGTGATATTACCGGCCTATGGATACCCCTGTATTCTTCCACTTACCATTAATTGTGGCTGTTAGCCCATAAGACAAACAAGAACAGTGATAATGGGGATTATTATATTTGTTTCCTGGTCATCAAATTTGATCATGTAAGTGATAGTCGTGGCACAATGCATAATCATAGCTTTCATCATCTCTTCCAAATACTTTCATTCCACTCTCCTTTGACATGCAACATCAAGGTTGTGTATCCAGTTCGGCTTTTATTATTTCTCAACCAATGGGATGTTAAGCCACTTTTTATCCTCCCCGGATAAAGTTATTTCGATCAACTTTGTGATTTTCTTAATGTCTACGTCGGTCCCCTCCTGACCCTTGAATAAGAGTTCAAAATACTGAAACTAACCTCATGTTGTTTGGCTTCTTTCTCCATGTAATTTCTCTCAACCAGATCTCAGCAAAGCCTTTTGGACCAAACACTAATAAAGCTACCACCTCAATGACAAGAACCTCAGGAGCCCCAACTTCAAATAAATAAGCACAAACTCCTTTACCTTTACATTTCCCCGTCCTTTCTGCAACACACACTATTTTAAAAATTCAACAATACTAAAGTAGAAAGCACTCTTATAAAATAATTAAATTATCAAACTCCAGAACAATTTATTACCGATAAAACAGCATAATCATATTTTCTATAATCTAAATCAAGAAATCATCAAGAGCTAAGCAAGAAAGGGAATAACTTCATCTTCACTGAGTTTCGTGTAATTGAAAGGCCCATGTTTTGAGGTCATTTCACAGAGAAAAAGAAGAACAACTAGCTATGAAAATGTATTTAATTTGCTGGAAGGTTGTTTTTAGGAGATTGAAATTGCAGGATCTAAGAAAATAAAATACACATGAGATTTTCACACTAGAAGATAATGAGAAAGAGAAGGTCAAAGAGTACAAAAGGACAGAAAACTCATAAGCAAAAGGTAACGAAATTTATTTGTTCTTTGCTGAAAATTAAATCTATGGTAGGGGTCAACCAAATATGAGCCACATTAACACCACAAATCAAACAACTTTAAATAGTACTTTTTCTCAAAACCTCCTCTGTAATCAAATTGAAATAAAAATTATAGATTAATTAAACACAATTTTTGCTGAATATCAATGTATGGAAACCTCCTTTGTAATTATACTACATATATATTTACATATAACACTATAGGTAAAAGTGTTTACCTTACCTGTTGAGGTGGCGGTCGTCGATCTAATTAAGTAAGTCTGGCGCCGGCCAAGTTTAGCATTGATATAAGAAAATTGAAACTCAATAGTAAAACATATAACCTGAATTTTGAATAAGAAAAGAGCAAAATCGATAATCACCAGAGAGTGGGGTTTGCAACGAGCGGCTCTGTGCAGTGCTCCATCAATCGCTATTTAGCTTACCTCACTACTAATGGGTCCGGTAAGAGAAGAGAGCCTGCACTGCAACGGTAAAAGAGATATGCAGTGATATTTCTAGAGAGATAACGGCAAACAGTGGTTTCCAAAAGAAAAAGGAAAGAGGTTTTCATGAATGGAGAAAATTCCTAATCTTTTAATGGCGTGAGAAACTCAATTACAATAGAAATCGCATGAAAAACGGCCGGCGATTGTTCGAAGACGACATCACTGGGGTTTTCACGCCAAAGAGTGAGAGATAGACCGACATTTTGAGGGGAGGCACGCCGCAGTGGAGGTTTAAGAATGATGAAATTTAAAGAAGAGTGTTTGGGGATGTCCGTCTCTTTTCTTATAAAAAATGTCCTTCTATACATTCATGGACTTCCTTCTAATAGCGAAAAGTTTTTATAATCCCTCCGTGAAATTAAATAATAAAATATAAAAAATAAAAATTATTGACTTTTGTGAGTATGAATTTTTTTTTTTTTTATATGAAAAAAGAGTTGGGACGTCCATATAAAAAAAGTGTGAAGTTTATCTTAGAATAGTGGGAGTACTAATCTATAGAAGGCTTTATAGGAATAGGCGTATATATATGTGGTTTATCCTTCCTTTTATTTTACTCTTTATAAGTATGAAAACTCCTATTAAGAGTAATAAAGAGTGTTCTTTGTAAAATCAACTTTACCATGCAACTCCAATCCTTATTAATTTATTAGTATAAAATATTTTATTAAATTAATACTTTCTTTAAATTTTAAAATTTTCTATTTTGGCTTGTCCAATCATAAAATTCTCATTCTCTTTTTTATAACTTACTTTTAGTTTTTGAATTCTCATTCTCATTATTTAAAAAAAAATTATTATAATATCATACTCTTTTCTCTTTCCATATCACTACATTTGTACTACGCCTATTATTTTAACACTTATTTTAATTTGTGTGATTTAAAATTTGTAAAAAAAAAAATTTATAAAGGGATGCACAAAGTAAACTTTAATAAAATACTTAAGGGAAAAGTACAATATGGTTCAACAAATTGACAAAAATTACATATTGATCCCGTATCAAAAAAAAAAAAAAGTTACCGTGCAAATTTTTGAACCAATTTGTAAATATATATAGTGATTTTTTTGAAAGGATTTTTTTTTTGTAGAAAATCAAAAAACAAAAATATATACAAGAAATGTAAAGTATTATATAAACCATTTTCATAATATAAATCACTTTATGATACAATGTTTATATATATATTTTTTTTTGTCTTGTTAAAAAGTGGTTCA
>JAPKLY010000415.1:194427-225936 GCA_026898435.1 Prunella vulgaris
GCCACCGATCTGCGCATCTGCGTCCATACGCCGCCTCCCGACTCCAAGTCTCCAACCAACAATGGATACGGTTAGTTATTATTTTATTTCTTTGAGTTATATTATATAGGTTCACAAAATATGATTTTCAGATTTTGTAATCTGATTCTGTAAGTGTAATTTCCTAATTTGATATTATGCAATAAGAAATTAAGAACCCACTTCTTAAAAATATTTCAATCTTTCATTTATTTTGTGAATGCATTTGTGAATCTGTGATATTATTACAATTTGTTAATTGTTATGTCGTGAAAGCATTTGTGATATCATTTATTTCCTAATTTGTGAAAGTATTTTGTGAAAGCATTTGTACAGTTCTAAATTGTTACTGGATTCGTAAAAATATGGAAAATTGGCCAAAGGTAGAAGGAAAGTAAAAGTTGGTTAAGACAAAAAAAAGAAAAAAAAGTAATTGAGAAAAGAAAGTTGGTTTCTGCAATCTGCAAGTATTAATGTTTTGCATTAATGTTTAATAGTTGCAGGGTTGCTACTTTCTATCCATTTTAAGATGTTAAGTTTTGCATTTATTTTGTGCAGTTTAATAGTTGCAGTTTAAACATTAATGTATTTTCCTTATTTAGGTTTCTAACTCCATTGCACAAGATGGAGAGCACGATGAAAGCAATGTCGTTGAGTCAAAAGTTGACACTCAATCAACAAAGAGAAAAACGATGAAACCAAGATCAAAAGTGTGGCAGCATTTTGAGAAGATCAAAAGTGAGGACGGTTCTAGTGATAATGCTAAGTGTATGCACTGCAAAAAGGTACTTCGTTGCAATCCCTCAAAAAATGGCACTTCATCCCTTAATAATCATATTAAATCATGTGTGGAAAATCCTATAAATCAAGATACAAGTCAAGGGATATTAAACTTGCAGTCTAGTAAAGATGAGAGTTGTGGTACACTTTCAACTTGGAAATTTGATCAAGATGAGATTAGGGCAGCCTTAATACGCATGATTGTTGTTGATGAATTTCCATTTAAAGTAGTGGAGGGGGAAGGATTTAGGGAGTTTGTGAACAAAGCATGTCCAAGGTTTCAAATTCCATCTAGATATACGGTGTCAAGGGATTGTTATCAGTTGTATCTTAATGAAATGTCAAGGTTGAAGTCTTTCATGAAAACAAACTGTGTAAGAGTATGTATTACCACTGATACTTGGACTTCATTGCAAAGGATTAACTACATGTGTGTTACTGCTCATTTCATTGATAATGACTGGAACTTGCATAAAAAGATCATAAATTTTGTGTCTGTTTCTAGTCATAAAGGTGATTACCTTGGTAAAGCATTAGAGCATTGTCTTCTTGAATGGGGATTGAAAAATGTTTTTACTATAACTGTGGATAATGCAAGTTCAAATGATGTGGCTATTAAATTTTTGAAAAGGAAAATTGTGAATTGGGGAACTGCAATTGCTGATGGTAATTATCTTCACATGAGATGTATAGCACATGTAGTTAACTTGGTGGTTAGTGATGGGTTGAAAGATATTGATCCTTCTGTGAAGCGTGTTAGAGATGCAATTAGGTACATTAGGAATTCACCTGCTAGGTTGAAAAGATTTAAAGACTGTGTGGAGTTGGAAGGCATAGGAAGTAAGAGTTCACTATCTTTAGATGTTCCTACTAGGTGGAACTCGACTTATACAATGCTTAATACTGCTGAAAAGTTTGAAAGGGCATTTGAGAAGTATGATGATCTTGACCCGTGTTATAAGGTTGATTTGGGGGAGTCAAATATTCCATCTGTTGTTGATTGGATGTGTGTTCGTAAGTATGCTGAATTGTTGAAGCATTTTCATAAAATGACTGAACGTATTTCAGGTTCATCTTATATCACATCTAACTCATTTTTATGTGAGATTAGTGATTTGTATTGTATTTTGAATGATTGGAAGGCAAGTTTGGATTTTGAGACTAAAAGATTAGGTGACTCCATGAAAAAGAAGTTTGATAAATACTGGGGAGATGTGGAGAAAATGAATAAGATCATATTTTGGGCTAGTGTTTTTGATCCTTGTGATAAATTGGGCTATTTGGAGTACTCATTGGGTTTAATGTATGGGGAGGAAATAGCTGTCACTATGTTTCAATCTTTGAAGAGTGGTCTTTTTGAGTTGTTTGATGAATATAACAACAAATTTCAGCCGGTGGGTGGAGGGAATAATTGTGGGAACCAATCAAGTTCTAGTGGAGTGATTAATTGTGAGGAGAATAGTGATGTGTCGGTGTCTAAAGCAAGATATAAGAAACAGATAATGGAAAGTGGGATGGTAAGAAAGCAAAATGAATTAGAACTCTACTTGAGTGAAGCCGTTATAGAAGGGAAATTGGACGTGTTGGGTTGGTGGAAGATGAACTATAACAGATTTCCAATTGTTTCAAAAATGGCTCGTGATATTCTTGCTGTTCCTATTTCGACTGTTGCATCGGAGGCTGCGTTTAGTGCTGGTGGTAGGGTGCTAAATCCATTTAGGAGTTCTTTAACTCCTAAAATTGTCGAAGCTTTGATTTGTGCGCAAGATTGGCTCCGACATTCAGAAAATCCCATATCATATGAAGAAATACTTGATGAGCTTGAGAACATTGAGAAAGGTATCTATGTTTAAGTGATTACTTTATTATATTCTCTTAATATTGTAAAGTATATAGTATCTATTAACATGCTTTTCTTTAATTTTAGATTTACCAACTGTGGCTGGAAATGGTGGACCGGGTGCATCATCAAGCACCATCGGTTAACTTTTGAGAAAGGTATAATCATTTGAAGTGTATACAATATTTTTATTTATGTTAATATGTTATAATTTAAAAGCTACTAACATACTATATTTTCTTTATTCAATTCTTATTGAAATTTCAGGTTATAATCCTTGAGCCGAAAGCGAGAAATCAGGCTATGCAACACTTTGAATCAAAGCTTGAAAGATTACCTATTTGTGCTTTATTCGTATTTATGTTTTTATAATTTAGTGTGCTTGGATTGAATGATGGATTATTTAAGACTTTGCAATTGAACCATGTTGTTTTAATATGGACTATGTTTGATATGTTATTCACTTATTTGGACATATTTGAAGTGTTTATGTAATTTATGGTTTATTGGACATGCATTTTTGTTATTTAGAATTGTATAGCATTTATTTCGGTTATTTCGGTTTTTACCGAAACCGAACCGAAAATTTCAGTTCGGTTACTGTTTGGTTTTACACAAATTCGGTTCGGTTTCGGTTACTTTTACCTCATTTCGGTTCGGTTTCGGTTTTTCTAATTCGGTTCGGTTCGGTTACCGAACCGACCGTTGCACACCCCTAGTTATTGGTTGCATTTTTTTTTTTTTTGTATTTTCAATTCAAACATGTGGCCAATTATTATTTGTTCTTGGGGTGTAATAATTTGTGACTTGTTCTTGGAGTATTGTAAATTTTTTTTGGGTATTATATGTTGTTATTGGGGTATTTTTATATAAAATTATTCTTGGGGTATCATAATTTGTTCTTGGGGTATCACAATTTGTTCTTTGGGTATCTACTCATAATATATATATATATATATATATATATATTAATTTTACTACTAATTAAATTAATTACTCATAAACCCTAATTAAAGTTGTTGCCAATGTCAAGCATATATTAATGGCCAACACATGACAAGCATAAAAATATTGAGAATTAATTTTCCACGTTTATAATACCCCGGGAGTAAAATATAATACCCCAAGAGTAAAATATAATACTCCAAGAGTAAAATATAATACCCCAATAACAACTAACAAATACCTCAACAATAAATTTCTTTCTTACCCTATAAGTAAAATATAATACCCCAAGAATAAAATATAATACTCAAAGAGTAAAATATAATACCCCAATAACAACTAATAAATACCCCAACAACAAATTTATTTCTTACCCTATGAGTAAAATATAATATCCCAAGAATAAAATATAATACCTCAAGAGTAAAATATAATACCCCAATAACAACTAATAAATACCCAACAACAAATTTCTTTCTTAAAACAAAAAATAGTTTAAGGTTCTTCGAAACCAAATCTGATAGTATATATATATTTTGATACATTATATATATATATATAATTAAACTTTTAACATGAATAATTAAACTATATATAAACTTCAGTAATTAAACTTTTAACATGAATAATTAAACTATATATAAACTTCAGTATACCGTATTTTTTTTAAAAAATAATAATAATAAGTTGAGCCTATTATTGGGCATAATTAATTCGCAAAAAATAATTAATACCCCAATTACTAAAAAAATACATAGTAAGGGGTGTAGTATGTGTTTTTTAAAATAGCAAATTACAATTAAAACTGAAGTAAAAATGCAAGTGTATAGTATGCACTTGCATGCACACAAGTTTTTGCGAAATAATTTTTGTACAAATTCTTTTGGGTTAACTATAATAATATTGTTAATCGTATATTTAATATAATAAGTTGGATGCAGATTTTTATGTTATAATAATTCATTATAAATAATCATGTGTCATAATAATATTGTTAAGCATATTTCATAGAAAAATTATAAATAGTTTTGGTATATACATAATGAAGCGACGTAACAAATATCTCCCTTAATTTGTTAATAAAGGGAATCGAACTCAACCACTCACTCAAATGAGGAGCTTAATGTCCAGATGAACTAACCCACCTGATTCCCATACAATATTGACATGATTTTGTAATACCTAAAATTTAATAAAATATATCGATATTTCGTAAAAGAAAATCTCTAAAATTGATGCAATGTATATTTATGTACTCATCATTTTGTCAACGTCAGGTAGAATATTACAATAGACGCGGTTGAGATTAAGCAAGCATATTCTCATAACACGAAAATGTTCATATTCCCCCCCAAAAAAAAAAAAAAAGATAACACCCCAAAGAAAAGGAACCAAAAATATAGACTGTGGAGGAGTTTATTTACAAACTTAAAGAAGAACAAATATACTACTACCTCCATCACAGGGGTATTTGCACCCCAAATACCTCTGCGACGGCACACTGTTTAAAAAAATATATTTTTTAAATAAAGCAGTGTTGTATGGATAAATGTATAGAAAATTTTGTGAGTGTGCACGCAAATTAATGTTTTCTTTTTAAATAGTGTGAAAATTAATTTGGGACAACCCAAATAAAAAGTGTGCAAGTTGGTTACATACGGATGAAGTATTTAATTTGTTGACCTATGCTACGCGGTTTGGATTTGAGTTTGAATTTGAGAGAAAGAGAAAGAGAGCAGGTGTTGAGGACAACATGAAAACAGTGTAATAAGTGGGACCCCTCTGTGCTCTGTCAAAGTATAGATTATTAATCATATACAACAAAAGACTTTTCCCAGTCGCCGACTAATTGCAACTTTTGTTCCATCAAAATTATTGAAAAACAATGCGAATATTTTTGTGAGTTGAAATTTTAGATGGACAAAGTTTTTTATGATATTATTCAAATAAAAATTCACTGATTGTGGTTTTTTTGAACAGAATTTTTTGAACAGAAATTGTCGAAATTTCTGGCATATTTGTAAATGGCGGTTGTCGAGATCGTCTAGGCGATTGGCGTTACTCGACCGTCGACGCTAAGGTCAGATTGCCGATAAAAATCCCTCAACACATTTGGTACTGTTGAGGCGGCCTAGGCAGCCGCCGAGACCCCGTCTAAATGGTCAATACTCTTATTTCTTTTAAATTTTTATTTCAACTTAAAAATTAGAATTAAAATTAAATAAAAATAAAAACTAATTTACCAAATTATTTAAAAATAAAGTTTAATTTGAACTACTTCATAATTTATACGTACTATGTATTTTGCTCTTTTTATGTTTCAATTAAAAGTGGTACAATATCGTATTATGATAATTTTTTAACATTTTGTTGACTTGTTATATTTTGTGATGATTATTAACTATGTTTTAAATTTATAATATATCGTATAATATATAGTTTTATTATATATGCTTAGAAAAAATTAAAATTAATAAAAAGTATTGGCACCGAATGGGCAGTCTAGGCGCTTAGCGGCAATATTCGACCGTTCGACGACCGTTAAGCGCTATTTGCACTCTTATAAATAAGAGGGTGTTAAAAGATTAAATAAATAAATGAATTTAATACGTCAAATAGAATAAATGTCAACTGAAATACTGTGAAAATGTATTTGGAACTTGAATTATATTGATTATTAGTGCAAATCGAAAATAAATCTTATATTAAATATGTGGTTACTTAGAAAATAATTTTTTAATATTATATTCTCAATGTCCTAAGATAAGTTTAATATTTGTTGTTTAAACAATTTTAAAGAAAAATAGTATTCACCATAACATATTGAAATATGATCAGAAGCAAAATGTAAATGAAACATGCTTTCTCCGTCCATTAAAAATATGAACTTCGACTTTGGACATGCTTTAAGAAAATATTATAAAGTACATAAAAAAAAGGATATTTTAAGGTATTGTGTAGGGATGACAAGGGGGCAAGTCTAGTCGGATAGTTGAATACTCAGACCTGACCCGTTCTTAAATATATTGATCTAGACCTGCTCCGTGACCCACAGGTCCTAGAATATTGCCTCGTGACCTGCCCTGTGCAATATTATAAAATTTATAGAAATTTTTATAACCTACCTAACAATAACAAGTAAATAATATTAGTGATTTATCTAGTCTATAAAATAATAATATTAAAACTAGTACTAATAACCAAATCATATTAAAATCTCTCATATTTTAGTATCACCTACCAAGCATAACCCAAGACTAATATGTCATATGATTTATATTAATTATTATTCTAAGTTATAAATCATCCGTACTTTAAAATGCTCTATATTTGCAATTGTATATTGTATTGATTAAAAAAATAATACATTTTAAAATATTATTTACCTTCAATTGTTTTCATATTACCCATCCACTCATCCACTAAAAGTATGCACACTTTTTGTATTTGTATCAACAAAAAATATGCATATTTTTTAGAATAATTATTTTATTTACAAATGGACCCACAGTACCCTTGTTGGTCCCGAAACGAGTTTGAATCAGTGTATGAGGGAATACGCTGATAACATTTTTTTCCTTTTCAGGAAAGAACTCCTTAAGACTCAATCAACTTAAACTGACAGTGCTCATTAAGACTGAAATCACTGGGACTGACAGCTCAGGAACCATACGCACTGAGTCCTAGAATAGTGTTCTGAGTGAGCTCAGTAAAGATAACACACCTACTGAGCGCTCAGGAAATTGGTCAGTTTGATAGCTATCTAAACAAGTCATTTACGTGCGAAAGTGTGAGCCATGGATTATAATCGTTTTAGTATTTCTAAAAATGCTTTAGCTTAGATCTGAAAACGTGGTTAAGGGATTGTACACCAGTTCAGGTTCAGGAAGATTGATTCTTCCAGAGTTTGAAAACTATATTGAATGCTCTACTGAATGATATGACAGTTAAGAATATGCAAAGTAGTAAATTAGCACACATGGGGTTTAATGTGGTTCAGAGATCTCAAGCTCCTACATCCACGATCCTGATTGAACAGGAGTAATCCACTTTTAGGATTGGATACTTGAAATTTTAACGTGCCAAGGTGCAAGCAAGGATGAAAATATCGCTATCGCAAGTAATATCGCAACCTTAAATTTACGGAAATATCGATGGATATATCGATATCGCATATCGATATCGCAAAAAAAATAGAAAAATAACGGAAATTTTATTAAAATTTTGGAAATTTAATATGAAATTTTAGGGATTATTATAGCATGTTATTATGCATATGTTTCATTTAAAATCACAAAAAATTAACATGTTTAAAGCAAATAAATAGATAATGGACTATAGAATCATTGTCTGACATTAATTAATTAATAATATAATGCATAATACAATAAAAGATGATTTGAATTACATGATACAATACATTTAGTACCAAAATGATGACCTATGGGGTTCAAATATAGAAGATGAAATCCCATCTTTGTCCAAACAATATTGGTACAAACTCATTGCATTAGAATAATACTGCACATAGTTATGCACATGACATTCATATGTTTCTCTATCTCTTCCAACAGTTTCACCATAGATTGGATAGTGTGCACTAACCCAATGATTTTGTTGATATGAAAATGGATGCTGAAACACATTTTGAGTATTCCAATCAAATTGTGAGCTCGAATGTGTGTTAGAAGCATATGAAAGAATATACAATCACTAAAAAAAAAATTATCATTTGAAAATTGTATAAAAATATAAAAAAAGAAAAAATTGCAATTTTTTATGTAGTGCGATATTTTGCGATATATCTGCGATATTTTCCGATTTTCAATTAATTTTGTACTACGAGTGAACCGATATCGATATCGATATCGATATTTTGTGATATTTTGCGATATATCCACGATACTTTGTAAAAAATACATTGTACCCCAATATCCATATCGCATACTCAAAATTTGCGATATATCCGCGATATTTCGCGATATTTTCATCCTTGGGTGCAAGACAGTCTCCTTCCTCTCTAAGGAATTCAACCCCTAGGTGGCTTTATAAGTCTCAGTCCTTCCCACTTCACCAACTCACAACTTTGAGTGGTTTGGCTTTCTCACGTTTCCAACTATGATGTGATAATACTTACAATCAAAACAGATCTAAGGATCACTCTAAGCTAAATACAGAAAGGATCTCTAACAACAATAGGGAAATTTAAATTGCAAAGTGTTGTTTGCTTGAATACTTTGAGCGCTTGAATCTTTGGTAAGTCTCGACTTGGAAATTTCCCGTTTTAAACCTTGTTTGGGTGCAAGGCCTTCTATATTTATAGGAGAGATTTATAATAAATCCGTTAGAGGAGATCAAAACTAATCTTCCTATTTAGGTAGGTGGCAGCCTAGGATTGGACATTTACTTTACACCATGCTGTTTTGGTGAAAGTCTTCTGGCACCCCCTGCGACTGCGAACATTTAATGAATGTGTCAGATCCGTGCATATGTGTCTTTATCTCACTGCCTATTCTTCAAACGGCTAGTTGTTGACAAGACTTTATGCTTCATCGTACCATAAATACTCCGAGTGGTTTGCGACTTATCTCAAGTATTAATGTTTGTCTTTAATAGCTTTCAGACATTCTTTTTGTCCTCAGTCTTCAGCATAAATGTTGTCCCAAACGGTCAGTAGCCTTTTCAGTCAAAACATACAAAGTGTCAGTTAAGTGAACACTTAGCCTGAATACTCAGTCTACTTCCGCCTTCACTGATATGCTCGTCGTGACTGCGCTTAGAAACAATCAGTAGAACTCTATCAGTGATCTTCCTCAAGATTGTCTTCTCAGGATAGATCTTCTCAAGAACTTTTTCAAGAGTCTTCAGGATGCCTCAGGTCTCAGGACAATTTCTCTAAACTAAATCTTCGGGAAGCTTTCTGTCCTAAGAAATGGTTCCCCCTAAACTTGATCATCAGGATGTCTCCTTCTGAATCCAGTCTTCAGGATGGTTCCCCCTAAACTGAGTATCTATAAATATAAAAGACTAATCTATCCTTACTCTATTCCCGAGTCTATACAATCCTGAATCATGTACTAAGACAAATCATCTTTTTAGAGGTTTTGAGATCTGCATCAAAACAACTCTATTAATATCCCAAAATTTTCCCCCTTTTTGTTGATGACAAAACCTATCTAATATAACTCTGAAAAGTGAACTTCTAACAGCTGAAGTCACTTAGTCTATAGGATGGAAACATAGAAAGGTTAGCACAGTTCTTGATAAGGTACATAAATTAAATCAGGAAATAACGAGATGTTGTCTCAGGAATGTAAAAGTTTCATTAATTTTCAATGAGTACAAAAGATCCTGAACTATTACAATATTTCCTGAAAAATTTCTATCCTTATAATTCATCCTCCCACTTCGCCAATGAAATCTGATATTTATCCAGCACGCGAAGTGTTATGACATGAACCTTCTTCTCATCCTTCAAGAAGTCAGTGAGCTTTGCGATTTCGAATATCTCTTCCTAAATCTTGATCCTGTCCAAGTGATGAGTCATTCCAATCGTAGGAGGTAGATAGATAATGTTGTCCGGAGATTTGATCTGAACTCCCTTCCAGTCAGCAAAAATCACAATCTCAGCCTAGAGATGTTAAACGGGCCGCAGGCTGGCGGGCCGGCCCGTTTAACCCTGTAATTTACAGGGTTAGGTCCGAGCATATGGCGGCCCGTATAAAACCGGGCTTTTTTGGCCTGTATCGGTTAGCCCACGGGCTAAACAGGCTAGCCCGCCGGTTAATCGGGCTGGCCCGGTAGCCCCGTTTTTTTTAGTTAAATTTATTATATAATAATATAAATTGGAAAGTGGGGTCTGATTCTCTCACTATTGTAATTTGTAAACTTGTATACATTAAGTCATTAATACTTTATACTTACAGTTTGCAAGTTTATTAATTAACTTATTAGTTATTACTCTTATTAATTATTAATTTACTAATTTGTTATTAACTAAGAATTAAAAATAGAAAATAGTAGATAATTAGATATCAATTAAATTAAGTTCTCATGTTCTTCAATTAGGGTTTATGTCGCGCAGCCTCCGTCGCCTTTCCCGACTCCCAAGTATCCTCCTTCTTCGCCCATCTCGCGCACAAGATGATGATGAAATGAAAGAAGATATTTTATCATTGTCCAAGGAAGGATCTAATATCGAAGATTGAAGAGTTTGAAGATATTTATTAAATTTTAGTTGTTAATGTGTGAACTTTGTGGATTATGTTGTTAATGTGTGAACTTTATGGATTATATTGTTAGTGTGTGAACTTTATGTTGTTGATGTGTGTACTTTATGAATTATTTTAGTTATTAAATCATTACTTGTATTTTATATTAAATTTTAATTTTTTAATTTTTTTTTACCTCGAGCCCGTTAGTGGCCCGTTTAGCCCACGGACCGCTAGGGTTAGGTTTAGGTCCCGAGTATTAGTGGCCCGTTAAGAACGAACCGCTAAGGCCCGGGACCGTTTAGGCCCGCAGCCCTGTAGGGTTGTCCCTATAGGGTTAGGGCCAGTCCGTTTAACATCTCTAATCTCAGCCCACATATCTCCATGCTCCAGGGCCATCCAGTTCTGAAAGATGGTGTTCCTATCCTCCTGAGCAGGGTTGCATAGGTGCGGGAGTACGGGTGTGTGTGAGATAAGATATGGGTGCGGGGATTTTATTTTTTGAAAATTTTAGGGTGCGATTCGGCAAGGATACATTTACTTATTAATATTTTATTATATAATATATATATATTAGAAATTATTCAAATATCATCAACCATTTAACATAAAAGTCTTAAAAAAAATTCAATCAATCTAAAACTAAAATAAATCTTGCAATTTAAGTCACTATTTAACTAAGTTTAGAAAGTTCAAATGAAATTTAAATAATATATAACATAATTGACCTAAACCGAAGTATGATTCATCATTATTTGGTTCATCACCAAATAAAATAGTCATGTTTAATAAATAACACTACTTCAATTTAAGTTAAAATTAAATATAAAAAAAATTTCAAATTCATACTTAAAGTTCATATTCATACATAAATAAAAATTTGAAAAATTTGAAAAATAGTTTGCAACTCCATAAAATCACATATTAAAAAGTATATTTTAATTTTATTAATGAATATTAATATTCTTTTGTTGTATCGCGTTGTTTATTCTTTTTTTTTTTGTGTGTGATTTTAATATTATTTAATATTTTGATTTTATTTATATTTAATTTTACTTTCAATTTTTTTTAAAAAGAACTAAACTTAATTTTATTTGAAAAATAAACCTCGCCGCACCCTTCGTGTATCGGATTCTTCTGTAAAATGTATCCATTACGCGTATCCTAATTTTTTAAAAAAAAATCTCAGGGATACGCCACGTGGTGTATCCCTTGCGAATCCCACGTGAATCGCACCCGCACCCTTATCGTATCCAATACTGCATACTTATTTTTTTAAGAATCCATGCATTATAGCTCCTGAGTATCCAACAATTTTCCGACAACGTAGAAAAGTTCTACGAAGTCTTTCTTGACATGAAGCTACCTTTCATTCAGAGCATTGGGAACAAATTCATCAATGTGCTCCCAGAGAACTAGAGTCTGATCCTGCTGAGCTCTCCTCTGAACATTTCTCACTCTCCCTGATCCTCCAGCAACAACCTTCTTCTTCTTTTGAAGTTCTTCAGAGATAACCTTCTTTTGCCCTTGAAGTTTATCAATATGAGTCGCTCGTGCCTATCCAGAAAAGAAGTCTGAAGAGTTAATGCCTCAGAAGTCTTTTTTTCCTGAACAAAGGATCTTCAAGGTATAGGGCTTCATTTATTTCGTAAAAAAGATCCTCCACTAGCACTGAATTCTTCTTCTTGGATGGCTCAGTCTCAGATTCAGCTATCTTCCTTTTCAGGCCTTCACCCTTCTTCTTTTCCCCACTCTTCTTCCTCTACCCTTTTTTGGCATCATCATCAACATGCTTCTTTGCCAAATCACTAAGGGCTATCCCATGGGAGTCAGCCTGATCAGCAAGAATCGCAACCTTCTTCTCAATATTTTCAACTCGTTCACCTCGAACCAGGTTCTCGGACTGAACATTCTATACCTGAGTTTTCAGTGAGGCCATAAAAGACATCTGCCTTTCATAATCAACTTTGAAATCAGTAACTATCTTGTGCCATTCTGTCTCCTGTTTGCCAAGATTGTTGACAAACTTTTCTTGGGGACTGACCTCCTGTTTTTTCTAGGCTTGGGTGCAGTGGGTCGAGGTTCATGATGAGAAGGGCCTTCACTTTTCCACTTGAGGTCTGAATCACGAGTTATGGACCTCAGGATGCCTAAGTCCTTCAAGAGCTACCCGGTTTGACCTTCTTCTCTCAAAAGTTGGTCTTTCCTGATAGACCCTGCACCCCGTCTGAGGCACTATGACCTAAGTACTCCGAGGCTTAACCTGAGAGCCACTCTGGCCTGAATTCCTCGGTGCTTAACGAGACACTTGGGCCTTTCCCTTCTTGAGTTTTGGCCTTGATGTCTCGGCCAGTTACCTGATGGGTTTAGCGGGCTCTTTACCCTTCCTGAACCACTAGCCTGGTGAGCAATACTCTTGCCTTTGTCACCCGGCCCTGGTTTGGCAGACACTACCTTAGAGTTGCTCCTTAAAGCAACTCTAGGTCTACCCTGAGAGGATTTCAAGGGACTAAAACCTATCCCTTGTTTAGACCCATCAGTGCTCTGATAGATATTGATCATTTCAACCACTTGGGTTGATCGGTTCATCATATCAATCTTTTTGAATAATGTCTCCTCTCCACCTTTTAGGTATTCATGCCTGGCAAAGAGGTCATTAAAATTAGTCTAAAGTACCTCAATCTCCCTGTCTTTCTGAGCCAGAATCTCATCCAGGGAAGCTTCAGAAGCTCTTTTTTTCTCATCTGCCTCAGTCTTGACACGGTCAAGCTCCTGGGTTAGCCTCACTGAAATGAGAGCCTCATCAGTGTCCCTCAGAGATAGAGACTCAGTCATTCTAGAGTTCTCAACACTCAATCTGTTGTTTTCCTCCACCATGTGGACATGAGTCTCCTGCAGCCTTGGCAAATCAGTCATCAATTGTTCTAAAGAGACTTGAAGGTCGATCTCTCTTGCTGAATCTGAGCTAGGCTCAGGTACGTGATCTGGAGAGGAAGCAGAAGAACATAACTCATCATCATTTTCCATCCGGGGAGTGCCTTCCTAGGCCATCTGATTCTGAGCTTTTCTCAGCAATAATAGCTTTTCGATCTGATGCTCTCAAATCCCTCCTTGCTCTCTAATCCTCTCGCTCTCGGGTGCTGAGCTCAGGGCAATCATAGTGATAGTGCCCAGTCTTTTTGCAGTGATAGCACTGATCTACATCACCTACATAAGCTTTAAAATTAGAGTACCTTTTTTACTCAGGTTCTCTGCGACTGGATGAGCTCTTCTCAACATTGCTGCTCGATCTCCTGAGCTCTCGATCCTTCTCGCACCTCTCAGGCTCCTCTCTATCACACCTGGATTTAGAACCCCTCATTTCTTCCCTCCAGGGACTGGATCTCCTTAGGCTGTTGTATCTCCTCCTGTCCCTATTTTCATTATAATATTTTTATACCTGCCAAATCGAGGGTTGAGCTTTTCAAAGTGTCTGGACATCAGGCTATACTCTTCAGTGATTTCTTCCTAGTTCAACTCCTTTAGGGATAGGGGGACACTCGCCTCAGGTTCAGGATTGGCTTTAAGAGCAATGCTCTTCTCCTTTTCAGGAGTCCTCCTTTCATTATCATCGTCACAGGCCTCAGCTTTCTTCTTCCACTTATTGAGGTAAAATTCCAAAGCCTTTAGCTCTAAGAAGAGGTGAGTAGTAATGACATTTGTGAGGTTCTGAGTGTTTTTCAGCATAATCACTCCTGTTTTTCAGGACCTTGGAGGAAACCTCCCTCCTGGGAATCTCCTTCCCAAGGGTTTCCAACTCATTCATCAGCTTTATGAAGCGAGACTTCATCTGGTCGATGGACTTATCCTCTAGCATCTTGAAGGCCTCAAATTTCTGAATGGCCATGTCTCTCATGTTCTCCTTGATCTTTTCAGAACCCTCGCACCTCTCAGCTAAAGTATCCCAGATCTCCTTGGCGGTCTTCAGGTGCCTCAATCTCACTAAGTCCTCATACGGAACAGTATGAAGAATGATGTTCTTAGCAACATCGAGATCGATCTGCTTGATTTGATTCGTACTCAGCTTGTCTCTTTCCACGGGCTCAAGACCAACTAGGGGAGGAACAGGTACAGTACCTGTTACAGGGAAAGTGGTTGCTCTATACGTCATGAATTTAATCGGGCCTTTCTCAATGACCAGATACATCTGATCATGGATAGAATATAGATATGTCAAGACCCTGAATTTCCAATAGTCATAATTTGCTATGGAGAACTCAGGAAGGCTGCCCTCAAGGCACTTAGAAGATGCCGTGCATGCAAAATTTTCAGAAAACACCTAAGATCTAGTTCAGTAGACCTCCAAAAGTTTCTTCTCAGAAACTATTGGTAATCAAAGTCAATAGTCTTTCGAACCACTGCTCTAATACCACGTGTTGGTCCCGAAACGAGTCTGAATCAGTGTATGGAGGAATACACTGATAATAATTTTTCACTTTTCAAGAAAGAACTCCTTAAGACCCAGTCAGCTTAAACTGACAGTGCTCACTGAGACTGAAGTCAGTGGGGTTGACAGCTCAGGAACCAAACACATTGAGTCCTGAAATAGTGCTCTGAGTGAGCTCAATAAAGATAACACACCTACTGACCGCTTAGGAAACTGGTCAGTTTGATAGCTATCTAAACAAGCCTTTTACGTGTGGAAGTGTGAGCCCTGAATTATACTCATTTTAGTGTTTCTAAAAATACTTTAGCTTAGTTTTGAAAATGTGGTTAAGGGACTGTGCACCAATTCAGGTTCAGGAAGATTGATTCTTCCTGAGTTTGAAAACTATGCTGAATGCTCTATTGAATGATATGACAGTTAAGAATATGCAAAGCAGTAAATCAGCACACGGTGGGTTTAACGTGGTTCAGTGACTCAAGCTCCTACATCCACGATCTTGATTGAACAGGAGAAATCCACTCTTAGAATTGGATACTTGAATTTTTAACGTGCTAAGGTGCACGACAGTCCCCTTCCTCTCTAAGGAATTCAACCCCTAGGTGGTTTTACAAGTCGCACTTCTTCCCACTTCACCAACTCACAACTTTGAAGGGTTTGGCTTTCTCACGTTTCCAACTATGGTGTGATAATCCTTACGATCAAAACAGATCTAAGGATGGATTATCACTCTAAGCTAAATACAGAAGGATTCTCTAACAACACTAGGGAAATTTAAATTGTAGAGTGTTGTTTGCTTGAATAATTTGAGCGCTTTAATCTTTGGTAAATCTCGACTTGGAAATTTCCCGTTTTAAACCTTGTTTGGGTGCAAGGTCTTCTGTATTTATAGGAGAGATTTGTAATAGAACCGTTGGAGTAGATCAAAATAAATCTTCCTATTTAGGTAGGTGGCAGCCTAAGATTTGACGTTTACTTTACATCAAGTTGTTTTGGTGAAAGTCTTCTGGCGCCGCCTGCGACTACAAACATTTAATGGATGTGTCAGACATGTGTATACGTGTCCTCATATAACTGGTTGTCCTTCAAAAGGCTTTTTTTTTTATCGGTTCAAAAGGCTAGTTGTTGACAAGACTTTGTACTTCATCGTACCATAAATACTCCGAGTGGTTTGCAGTCCATCTCAAGTATACATGTTTGTCTTTAATAGCTTTCATACATTCTCTTTGTCCTCAGTCTTCAGCATAAATAATGTCCCAAACGGTCAGTAGTACTCATCAGTGGTCTTCCTCAGGATTGTCTTCTTAGGACCGATCTTCTCAGGAACTTCTTTAAAAGTCTTCAGGACGCCTTAGGTCCCAGGACAGTTTCTCTGAACTTTTTCTTCAGGAAGCTTTCTGTCCTTAGGAATGGTTCCCCCTGAACTTGATCTTCCAGACGTTTCCTTCTGAATCCTGCCTTCAGGATGGTTCCCCCTGAACTGAGTATCTGTAAATATAAAAAGACTAATCTATCCCAACTCTATTACTGAGTCTATACAATCCTGAATCCTGCACTAAAGCAAATCATCTTTTAAAAGGTTTTGGAATCTGAATCAAACAACTCAGTTAATATTCCAACAACTCTTACTTTATCTATTTTTTCTTAATTCTCATCTCTAAAACAATATCCATACTTTTACAGAATGGGAGATTAATTGAAAATCTAAAGTGTTCAGTAAAAATGATTTTATTAAATTTGTAAACAAAGTATTATAAACAACCATTGTATTTGCTTTAGAACTCATACATGAATTTTTTGTGAGTTTAAAATTAAGTGAATAATTTAAACTTAAAAAATAAAAAAAGCGATATATCAAATTTACAAACTGTTGTTTAGCAATTTATGTGTGAAAATAAAAAATAAAAAATGAAAGAAAATTAGAAATTTGAATAAGAAGTGCTTTGCTGAACCAAGTAGGATCTTATAGGTTGTGGAAAATAGAAAGATTTTCTATGAGTGTTTCTCAATTGATCATATATCTCTAGATTTATATTCCGCCCAACTAAGATATCAATGGTTGGATGAAGTAGTTGTCTTTTAGTTCTTTTCTTTTCCGAAAATTAAGGAGTAATAAAAGAAATTGAGATGCAGGGTTTGGCTAGAGAAGAAAAGAAATTGAGAACTATCAATATATTATGTATATTGAGTGATTTACATATTGGTTCAAAAAAGTCACTATATTTATAAATTAGTTCACAATATTTGTACAAAAGTAAAAAAAAAAAATTCTACACAAAAACACTTTTTTTTTTTGCACAGAATCAATTTGTAATTAATGTCAATTTTGTGAACCATTTTATAATTTTTCCTATTATATTTTAACAATATATATTTATTAAAGTGTGTGCATATATTAAGACAGTGAAAGAATAAAAAAATGGCATCAATTGTTCTAAAATGTGGCTGTGCCAGGAAATCGAACGATCGAAATGGCCAATTAATTGAGATAATTTTCCCGACGATCTAGTCTTTCCATTCTCTTTAATTTTATTTCAACATGATAGTACTGATTGAAACGATCTTACCAAATAATTTGGTCATGCACGAAACTGTATCATGTATGTGCCTGTAAATATATAAATTTCAATTAATTTTCTCCATAAACCCTCCCATAAATTATAAAATTAATAATATTGTGTTAATTCAGTGTTATCATTACATTTATAAATTAATATTATAGTGTAAAATGTTATAAATATTAATTCATAAGAATAATTATATTAATTCAATTGAATATTAGAGAATTAATGTTGGCAAAGATATGAGATTGAAATGAACACAACAATTTGTCAAATAATATATAATAGTAATAAATAATAATAATAATAATTGATAAATAATAATTAGGTGGCGCCCAACAACTATTTATGAAGGCTACTCGTCTCGCTTTTACCTCTTTGTCCCCTCTTTTTAATATTTGCAACGTGCTTCCCTGTCATCATGATTCTCTTCTCTTAATTTCCCTTTTCTTTCTTCTTTTTTTTAAATATCGAATAATATTGTAAATAATTAACAACCAACATTATTCAATTATTACATAGGATTTGGGAAAATAACCGTTGATTTATATTGATTGCCTCAATTTTTTGAATTCGCCACCATTTTACATATTTGTCCACAAAATCTCGAAGCCTACTCGGCAACAAGTGATTTTCTTAAGTAAAAATAAAGCAGAAAAAATTATAAAATATTACAAAAAATACACTATACAAATTGGTTTTATGAAAAAAAAAAATATATATATATATATATATAGAAAAATGTTATATATTTATATAAATATTTTAAATTAATTTTTAAGTATAGTTATTTTTTTTAATCAATATGTAAATGTCTCAATAAAATACTGGGTTAAAAAAATATTTAACTAAATAATCAAATATTAATTAAGTATAGTTTTGAAACTCCATTAGACTCAACACCCAAGTGTAAAATTTGAAAGTGACAATGTAACTTTTCAATTTCTTAAATTACATGAAAATATATTTTCACGATCCAGATCGAATAAAAGGTGATCGTCTTCTTGTATGAAAGTTTAACTCAAGTTAAAACACAGATTGTAAGTGAGAAGATTGTCCAGAATTATAAGGCCACCCAAGACCACATTCACTACCGATGTGGGATACCTTAACACCCTCCCTCACAAAAGAGGTATCAGGCTCGACACGTGGTTCCACAGGTGAATCCACACATAGAGTAGAGAGATGACTCTGGGGTCATGTATGAAGTTCTGACTCAACACTTAAAATTCAGGTTGTAAGTGAGAGGATTACACATGCTTATAAGCCCACTCAAGACCACAATCACTACCGATGTGAGATACCTTAATATTTCTCATTGACAAGGTTCAAAATGAACGTAATAATATATTTTGGAAACAGAACATCGATTTCTATTGAACTCATTATACCCCTCCATGACGAAATATATGTTTCTAGGCCCAAATTTTCAATATTTGACGGTCCGTTTGACCATTTATTATATTTTTTTAAATTATTAATTATTTTCTCGTACGATGCACGATTATATATTGATATCATTTTAATATGAGATAAAATATGCTATAAACTTAAATTAAATTGATTTTTTCCAACTAACTGTTATTTATTAATTTTTTAATTTTTTTATTAATATATGATTTATGTGAGATAATATATACGTAAGTCTCTCACAATTATTTAATTAATTATATATATTTGATTATTTCTTTAAACTAACAAAGTACTAAAATTTTAGAAATGACATTAATATTGAAAATACTAATAAAGTTTTCCTTAATTTCAAATATTTAACTATGTATCAAAATTAATGAATAAATATTTTTAAACAATAGAATCCATATTATAGATTTGATTTGATTTTATATATAGAATATGAATTTGCATTAAAAATTATAAAAAGACGATTAATTTGTGTGATGAAGTATGCAAATACAAAGGTTTAATGTGGCTAGTTATAGACTAATTTACTAAATACACTCAGGAAAGTGTTCTGGTTGCTCATAGGGTTCTCCAGTAGTAGCGCAAGCAGCTTTATCTAGATCCTGAGCGGTTGTCGCCTCTATTATTGGTGCTCGCGAGCAGCTCGTAGTACTTGTCCTACGGTTCCTTCAGAGTGAGGCATGTAGCTTTCCAAGACATTACTCTTGTGTTGCTAGCCATTAACTACTCTTTTCTAGCAGCTTGTATATAGAGGACTTCCCACCTGGTTTTAAGTTAATCATGTTCGCCTAATACCATTCATGATCGCATGTTTAATGCTCTTCCTCGTCTTTATCAACAATTTGAATAATAGAGGAGATGCAGCGATTGAACTGAATAGGCGTTTACACCTTCAATGTATTCTCATTGCATAAACGCACAAATTTTTTATTTGACGATATATTGAAGAAAAAATTGAATATTATATAAGTGTAACTAAATTAAAAGTAAAAATTGATGTGTGAAGCATATATATGCAAATGGTGGAGTAATATGTTACAGACTAATAGGTGAATTACAATATATTATGTATTTTGACGGAAATTTGTAGAGAAAGTCACTATTAGTTATATATATATATATGTGTGTGTGTGTGTGTGTGATTGATTTTTACTTTTGAGTTTTCTTTTAAATTTGGGCTTGTTGCCTTGTTGATTTTTTAAATTTTTTTTTTTAATATTTAGGAAAATTAGAGTTTTTTATCCTTTATGTTTTTTTTACTTTAGTTTTAGCCCTATTAACTTTTGACTTTTGATTTTAGTCCTATAACTTTTAGAAAATTGATATTTTTTGTCCTGTAATCGGCTACTCAAGGTCACTCAGTCGGTTGCTGAATATGTGACATGCTATATTTTTATGCAGATAGATGCGCATTTTGGAGGAAAAAAAGATCTGTGTGTGTCACATCACGTGTGTGACATTTTAGCGGTAAAAAAAAGCCCCAAATTCACGCAGAGTCACCGTAATTCATTGCTCAAATCCACTGCCACATCAATTGAAGCCATGGAAAGTTAAGGCAACCGTCCACTGCCATCACCTGAGTTTAATCGAGGAAGATACCAAAAATCGAAGCTCCTTTTATAGGAAATCCATCTTCACCATAGCTCTACCATGTTACCTCTCAGCCACCAGAAGCCATTGAAACTCACCTAGCCATCTTCCGCCTCAAAGCCATGTCATCGCTGGAAATCAATAATCCATGTTGAAAATTCACTACTCTCACTCAAGCCCACATCGGAACTGTCAATTGAAGACCATCACTCAAAGCCCACTTCCACATGAATTTGAAGTCGTTATTTGTCCTTGCTCAACCACCATTGAAGACGCAACAGCTGAAGAAAGCCTCACAAACCACAACCTTTCTATCGTCCATTTAATCGAAAATAAGAAGCCAATACTATTGAAACTTCACTCAGTCGTCCACTACCATCACCTGAGTGTAATCGAAGAAGATACCAAAAATTGAAGCTCATTTTGTTGGAAATCCATCTTTACCACAGCTTTACCGGAATTAAAAGTAATTGCCCATGTTACCGCTCAGCCACTGGAAGCCATGGAAACTTACCAAGCCAACTCTCGCCTCAAAGCCAATCATCACCGAATAATGATAATTAGTGCTGTCAAAACGGGTCAACGGGGCTTGCCTTAACCCGCAAAAGCCCGCAATTTGGCAGGGCGGGTTGAAAATGAGGCGGGCCGCAAAAATCCCAACCCATTTAATGGCGGGTTTCGGCAGGTCATTTCTATTTTTTTTAAAGAAAATTGTGAACTATAACTTCAACTAAAATTTTCAATTAAAAACACATAAATAATGTATATAAAAATCTCACAACGAGCATCACAATTCTCATAAAGTAAAGTTCTTCTAACATAATATAAATATCATACTCTAGTCACAACTCACAAGTCTCATAAAATAAAGTTCACAAAATAAATTTATAATCTTAAGATAAAAACTTAGCACAACCATAAAGTCTCTCAAAATTCATCAACCATTACATCATTAAAATCATCTTCATTTTCTCCATACATCTCGTTCTCGTCTTCATTTCCTAATACACTAGAGTTGGATCCCTCACACGATAAAGATGGATTAGTACTTCCATTTCCAATTCCATAATCATCATCATCTTGAGAGAAAAAATTCCCAACCATCTAGAATTCCTAATGACGTTGAGGCTCAGTTATCTTCTTGAGCTAGCACTCTTAAAATTCTTGTCCTTAATACTTTGTGCGCATTGAATTAATTTAGCTTAAATAACAACGGTTTTGACGATTTCATTTTTACCTATTAGTTAGCCTTAGCCAGATTCAACCAAAATTAATATTTTCAGTACCGGAGTTAAGTAGATATAGTAATATAGTAATTGATTAATTAATTAAAGGTTCTGTTGATAGAATTTGCTAATGGTGTTTGTTATGTGGCTGTTATAACGTGTTAATTCTACCAAACAATAATCTAAGATTTTGTGTTCTTGAGGGATAAGATAGAGAGAGAAAGTGGACAGTTTAGAGAGAGAAAGTATTTGTGTATTATGATTATGTTGTTGTGAATAGTACAAGAGATACCTTATTTATAGGTGTGCAAGTGTGAGGTGGCACCTTGTGAGCCTGTATGGCTTCCGGTGTTGACGAAGGTCCGTAACCTTCGCCTTAATCCCTCACAATGCTCCCTTTATAATGCTCTATGCTATTACACATACATATCCTACTTATGCACCCGTCATTTGGGCTCTTGGGTTAGGCGAGGTCCTTGACGAGCTCCTTTTCCATGTGCGATTTTTAGGGATAATGCAGCGGTGGACCTCTGCGAGGTCTCCTCGGATAGGGGCGAGCTCCCTCTCTCGAGGGGTAGCTCGCCCGTAGTCTCTCTTCCCCTGGTGCCTCTGGCCGCTGATCTCGGCCTATCGGGAGCTTGGGCGAGGTCCCCACCTACCTCGCCGAGGTCCCTTGTGTTGGCCTTGGTTCAGACCAATGACCTAGCTTCCGTCCACCTCGGCGACCTTCCATGTTGGCCAACCCTGACGAGGTTGGCCAATCCTGACGAGGTTCTCCATGTTGGCCAACCCTGACGAGGTTCTCCATGTTGGCCAACCCTGACGAGCTTGGCCAACCTTGACGAGCTTCTCCATGTTGGCCAACCCAGACGAGGTTGGCCAACCCTGACGAGCTTCTCCATGTTGACCAACCCTGACGAGGTTGGCCAACCCTGATGAGCTTCTCCATGTCGGCCAACCCTGACGAGGTTGGCCAACCCTGACGAGCTTCTCCATGTTGGCCAACCCTGACGAGCTTCTCCATGTTGGCCAAACCTGACGAGCTTCTCCATGTTGGCTAACCTTGACGAGGTTGGCCAAGCCTGACGAGATTCTTCATATTGGCCAACCCTGACGAGGTTGGCCCACCCTGGCGAGGTTCTTCATGTTGGTCAATCCTGACGAGGTTGGCCAACCTTGGCGAGGTTCTTCATGTTGGTCAACCCTGACGAGGTTGGCCAACCCTGGCGAGGTTCTTCATGTTGGCCAACCCTGATGAGGTTCTTCATGTTGGCCAACCCTGACGAGGTTCTTCATGTTGGCCAACCCTGGCGAGGTTCTTCATGTTGGCCAACTTCTCAGCCTTGGTTATTTATCCTTGTAATCCTTCGTTAGTAGTTCGCTTTAGTTCGGCTATCAATATTTGCCCCCAGCTCGTTCACATCATGATACTTCTAATGTGTGGGCGAGCTGATTTGCCCCTGTGGGTGAGAGCTCGAGTGTAGGCGAACTCCCAACTTTGCTGTTCTAATTTGGCTTCTATTCGTTTTCCGTACGTTATTATCTTTAAGTAGCTCGTATTTTTTTTATTATGGGTACGCAATTGTTCGTCTTATACCACTTAGGGAAGCGAATCGTTTATCTTACGCCGCTTTGGGCTCGTACTTATTTATTTGGCACTTATTTGTTCATCTTACGCCGCTTGGGACCGCGAATTGCTCATCTTATGCCGCTTAGGGCAGCGAGTTGTGCTTGGTTGTTCACTTGGGCGATCGAGTTTTAAAAACCTTGCCTTAGACATTTTAAATCGTCTGTTGTGAACTTTTTCTTATCTTTGGGCTGTGGGCGCTTGGTGATCCTTTAAGAAGGTCACCTTCGCTAACCTGGGTTCTTTGGCCTTTGCCTTGAGCTTTAGATAATAACATTTTGGGACTTGAGTCCTTGCGGATTCCGAGCTTGAACAATATAACATCTTTACGAAGAGTGGGCCAGTAGTATCCCTGTCTGATCGTCTTGTATGTCAAAGCTTGGCCCCAGCGTGACTCCTACAGATTCCTTAGTGGATTTCTTCTAACACCTCGAACCCTTGCTTTTCAGATAAGCATTTGAGTAGGGGTAGAGAGAATCCACGTTTGTATAGTTGGCCATCCACCAACGTGTATCTGGCTGCTTGCTTTACTAGCCGACTAGCTTCCATATCTTCAAAATTAAATTTTTTTTTATCGGAGTGCGCCAATCATCGCCTTCTTCCTGCCCCCCACTCGAAGTCTGATTTACTTTGTAATCGGACGTCGAGGGGTCCTTCAACTTGGTGATGACTACCTCAGTTATTTCTACTTCGTCATTGGCTCGTAACCCACTCAAGGTTCGAGGTTATTACTTCCTTCATCAACGTTGGCGGGTTCATGTGTTTCCTTCGTCTCCTGAGGGATCAGGTTGGATGGTCCTTCGTCAATTTTCATCGGCACTGATTCTTCAACTTGGACTGGTACATCTGCTTGGATGACCTCCATCCTCCCCGGTTGGTTGTCCACCTCCATCAACTCAGTTTCAACTGAGATGATATCTAGGATGTTCGGCTCGTCTGCTGAGGGTGTCTTTCGTCTTCAAGCGTGTGTACCTGTATTTTTTTTAGTTCAACTTCCATCTTCTAGGCCTCCGGCTGGTCTTATCCGAGGTCCTCAACGTCTGTTGTTTGGGTCATGTCGGACCTCATCTTCTTCTTCGTCATCTGAGTCCTCATTCCCCCTTTCCTGCCTGGTTCTCTTCGTCGGGGCCCTCTTCACAAACTCGGCCAGCTTACCATTCTCATAAAATTTCCAGAGTTGCTTGAGTAAGTCCCAATACTCACTAGAGAAGTGTCCGATGGACTGATGGTAAGAGCAGAATTTGTTGGGGTTTATCTTGGCACGGTCTTGCTGAATTTGCCTCGGTTCACTTAGCATTGCTCTGTCTTTGGCAGCTGCAAATACATGATCAACGGAGACAGTCAGCACTTGGTTCAGGTTTTCTTTGAATTCGTCCCCGTCTTCGAATGCCTTCGAATTTCTGGGGGCCTTGTAAATGCCCCTGGACTTCATTCCGGTGCCACCGACCTCCTTCAGTAATGCCTCCTGCATAGCGACGTACAACCCTGCTTTGTGTCAGAACTCTACGTAGGTGTTTGGGCAAGTTAGGTGCATTTTTTTCCAGAGCTCGGTCCCCTTCTTCAAACCAGCCATCACCGCCACGATCTTGGTGTCCTCGCTCACCGGCTCACCTTCCAGCAGTATTTTGTCGAACCTTTCCAGGTACTGCTGGTCCGTTTTGTTCTCTTCTTGATGAATGTGTGGATAGTCGGTGCTTCTGGGTCAAGTAGGACCCGTACCCGGAGAAGTGGGCCAAGAACTCCTGGGTGAGTTGGTCGAATGATTGGATTGACCCCGGGGCAAGTGATGAGAACCAGCGGTGAGCTCGGTCCCCAAGGGTCAGCGGAAAGTTTCGGCACTGAGTGGAATCGGTGGCACCCACCGAAATCATGAAGTCTGCATATTTGGCCAGGTGGACCTTCGGGTCAGATTCACCCTCGTATGCTGACATCACCGGGAACTTGACTTTCTTTTGGACCGGTGCTCGAAGGATGGCGGGTGCCAATGGAGACGTGGGGAGAGTGGTGGTGTCAGGTCCGCCGGATTCAGCTGCTACCTGTGCTTGTAGCACTTCGACGGCCTTTCTCAGCGAGGCCAGCTCGTCGGTGTGGGTCACCTCTGGCAGAGGTTGCTCGAAGGTCGTGCGCCTTGTGGACGCACGCCCTCAAGGTGCCTCACTCTGGGGTGACCCCTCCGTGATGGGTCGAAATTGGCATCCTCCATCGGGACCCAACCTATCAGTTGCGGGCCTCCTCGATCGATCATGGGCGGACCTACGAGGTTGTATGTCTGACTCTCCCCTTTGTGATGTAGCCGGGGCCACCGTTCGTTCATTTTCTTCGCACCTCGGTCCCAACCTGCCTTGGAGGACCCCCCTCCTCAGCTATTGGTGGGTGGCGGACGCTTCGGTATATGCCGAAGCTCGCCCAGTATGCGGAGCTGGCTCCTCCACCACCTTGGCTTTCCCGGTGCGCTCCCTGTGCTGGCGAGCTTGGGCGGAGCTCGCCTCCTGCTCGATATGGAGGTCGCTATATTGAACCCGGGTCTGAGTGCCCTGGGTTGGCCTGGTTTGCTCCTTGGCCTCAGTGGCTGGAGCTCACCGAGGTACCAGGGCGAGCTCGTCGAGCTGCCTTTGTTGCAACCTCTGCAAGGTTGCAATTGTGCGTTGGAGCAACTCGGGGTTGTTGGCGAGGTCCCTCAGAGTGGGGTTCAGCTCCTCTTGAGTCACCGAAACCCACTAGGGAGGTCGCGGCACATTGCTCTTCTGGGGAGCCCAGCGCGAGGTCTTCCCCTCGGCCTGGACCTGGTTGCCCCCTTTCCACCTCTTCGTATTTGCCGAGGTTTGTTCCTTAGACATTTTGGGTTTTCGTTGGGGGAAGGTAGTCGAGTTCATCGGGTGGTAGCTCATCGAGTTCGTCGGGGGTGGTAGCTTGTCGAGTCTGGGTAGTAGCTCGTCAAGCTCATCGTGGGTGGGAGCTCGTTGAGCTCGTTGGGGGTAGCTCGCCGAGTTCATCGGGGGTGGTAGCTCATCGGGGTGGTAGCTCGTCGAACTCATCGGGGGTAGCTTACCGAGTTCGTCGGGGATGATAGCTCGTCGAGCTCATCGGGGTTGTTGGCGAGGTCCCTCAGGGTGGGATTTAGCTCCTCCTGAGCTACCGTAACTCGCGGAGGTCGCGGAGGATTATTCCTCGAAGGAGCTCGGCGCAAGGTCTCCCCCTCGGCCTGGTCCTGGTTCCCTTCCTTCCACCTCCGGGTGTGTGCGGAGGTCTGTTCCTTAGGCATTTTAGGGTTTTGCAGGGGGTAGCTCGCCGAAGGTCGTCGGGGTCGCCGAGGTGGTGGTCTCCGGCTAGGGTATTTTTTCACGGGTTTTTATCTAGCGTTACGTGCAATGAATGATCTAAAATTTAGTTTATTCGCGTACACGTATGCATTTGAAAACCCTTTTTGCGGATTGCACGGGCCCGGAAATCTGGGTTTTTACCCGAAAATCCTTTTGCTTGAGGGATAGGGATGTGTGTGTATCTTCAAGTGTTCTTGAGCTTTATCAAGAACACATTTAAATCTTCAAACAAACCCTAACTTTTTGCTCTTGAAAAATGTTATGTTTCAGATTCGAGACCCTCCTTCTAGTTCCAAATTGTTGATAGAATTTGCTAATGGTGTTTGTTATGTGGTTGTTATAACGTGTTAATTCTACCAAACAATAATCTAAGATTTTGTGTTCTTGAGGGATAAGATAGAGAGAGAAAGTGGAGAGTTTAGAGAGAGAAAGTATTTGTGTATCATGATTATGTTGTTGTGAATAGTACAAGAGAGACCTTATTTATAGGTGTGCTAGTGTGAGGTGGCACCTTGTGAGCCTGTATGGCTTCCGGTGTTGACGAAGGTCCGTAACCTTCGCCTTAATCCCTCACAATGCTCCCTTTATAATGCTCTATGCTATTACACATACATATCCTACTTATGCACCCGTCATTTGGGCTCTTGGGTTAGGAGAGGTCCTTGGCGAGCTCCTTTGCCTTGTGCGATTTTTAGGGATGATGCAGCGGTGGACCTCGGCGAGGTCTCCTCGGATAGGGGCGAGCTCCCTCTCTCGAGGGGTAGCTCGCCCGTAGTCTCTCTTCCCCTGGTGCCTCTGGCCGCTGATCTCGGCCTATCGGGAGCTCGGGCGAGGTCCCCACCTACCTCGCTGAGGTCCCTTGTGTTGGCCTTGGTTCAGACCAATGACCTAGCTTCCGTCCACCTCGGCGACCTTCCATGTTGGCTAACCCTGACAAGGTTCTCCATGTTGGCCAACCCTGGCGAGGTTGGCCAACCCTGATGAGGTTGGCCAACCCTAACGAGCTTCTCCATGTTGGCCAACCCTGACAAGCTTCTCCATGTTGGCCAACCCTGACGAGGTTGGCCAACCCTGACGAGGTTCTCCATGTTGGCCAACTCTGACGAGGTTCTCCATGTTGGCCAACCCTGACGAGGTTGGCCAACCTTGACGAGCTTCTCCATGTTGACCAACCCTGACGAGGTTGGCCAAGCCTGACGAGGTTCTTCATGTTGGCCAACCCTGACGAGGTTGGCCCACCCTGGCGAGGTTCTTCATGTTGGCCAACCCTGACGAGGTTGGCCAACCCTGGCGAGGTTCTTCATGTTGGCCAACCATAACGAGCTTCTTCATGTTGGTCAACCCTGACGAGGTTGGCCAACCCTGGCGAGGTTCTTCATGTTGGCCAACTTCTCAGCCTTGGTTATTTATCCTTGTAATCATTCGTTAGTAGTTCGCTTTAGTTCGCCTATCAACAGGTTCTACTCAAATCATGAACGAATATAGTAATTAATTAAATGTTCTACTCAAATCACAAATTGAAACTGGATAGATAATTAATTTATTATAAGAATAGAGGAGAAAGAAAACGAGCCTTTGCTGAGGAGCGTTGTGTAGCGTCGTGACTCGTGAGGATTGTAGAGGCGTGATGCAGTGCCGTAAACGCGGCAACGACACTGCAGTTGGGGATTTGGGCGGCTAGGTTTTCTTGCCTGAGTGAGAGAGGAGCTTGAGAGGGGAGGAGAATCTAGGAGACGTAGATTAGGTTTTGAACTAGTCAATTAGGATAAGAAAAGTCACTTTTAAACCAAGAATTAAATAATAATAATATATTATAAAATATTAATATATGTATTATTATATATAAAAACATATTTAATAAGTATAAATTGGCGGGCTGGCTCTCCCCGCCAACCCGCGACCCAAATGGGCCGGCCCGCCTAGGCCCGCTTCTAAACGGGCTGAGATATGCTTGGCCCAACCCTCGTTTTCTTATAGCTGGACGGGCTGGCCCAACCCATTTTGACAGCTCTATTGATAATCCCATGTTGAAAATCCACTACTCTCACTCAAACCCATACCACAACTGTGAATTGAAGACCATCACTCAAGCCCACACCGGAACTATTACCCCAGTGTAAATTTGGGAATTTTTAATCTTGTCTGCTAAAATAACACACACATGACACTCAAGGGCCTCTTTTCCCTCCATAAATGCACACTAACTGCATAAAAAAAATTATGTCCCACGTCTTTAGCAACCGACAGAATGACTTTGAGTAGCCGGTGCAGGACGAAAAAAATCATTTTTTTGAAAGTTATAAAACTTAAACTAAAATTCAAAAGTTAATAGGATGAAAGTAAAATCAATAAAATATAAATGGATAAAAAAACTTTAATTTCCCTTCCACTAATGTAACATACTTTGATATCATTATTATAGCAAATAAATATTTTCTCTTGTGCAAAAAACGATATTTTTCAACAATTCAATGAAGCTCCATTTAAACAATTCAAATGCAGAAAAATGACATAAATTAAGTGCAAAATGAAAGATAAATCCATACTTTTTAGAAGAATCATTATTGAAGATTAGATTGAATGTGCCCATTTTTTTTTTTTTTTTTTTTGTAATCACAGGTCAAAATTAAGAGTGGGAGGCCATTAACTAGAAAGTTGGCATCATTTCCACAAATATTTTTTGTCATTCCAACAAATTAAACTTAGAAAATTAAAGAGAGAACAAAAGTCTTTTACGCATGTGACAGTTGGATTATCAAATTAATTTGAAAGCAAAAAAATTAGTAAAATAATAATAATAATGAGGGAATAAATTGAGCAGCCCGTTCCTTCATCAAAACCATATAATAGAAGCAGAGCAACTGAGGCGAAGGGACACACCCACATTCACATTATTGACACTGTCAGATACAATACAACCACTCCCCGTTTTGCCCTTTTAATGTGCTCTTATTACGATTCTGCACCAGCATTGCAAACCCTTCTGCTCTCATGATTCTCTCCGGCGCCACTCTACGGCCAATGCGGCCTCTCTCACGCCGGCGCTGCTCCTCGTTCGTGCTACTTGCTCTGTCGCTCTTCGCCTCGCTCATTGGCAATGCAGCGGCGGCAGGAGAAGGCGATATCGACTTGAGTGCCATTAGCAACGACGCTAAGAACTTGACGTTTGAGAATCCCAGTCTCCGGCAAGCCTACATTGCGTTGCAGGCGTGGAAGAAAGCTATTTTCTCCGATCCGTTCAATTTTACTTCGAATTGGACGGGTGCTGATGTTTGCTCCTACGGCGGTGTGTTTTGCGCCGCCTCCGCTGGTAACTCGTCGATGAGAGTGGTGGCGGGAATTGACCTCAACCATGGCGACATTGCTGGATATTTGCCGGATGAGCTTGGTTTGCTCACCGATCTGGCGCTCTTTCATATAAATTCGAATAGGTTTTGTGGAGTAGTGCCTAGCAGCTTTAAGAAATTGAAGCTGTTATTCGAGCTCGATTTGAGTAATAATCGATTTGTTGGAGGGTTTCCAAGGGTTGTTCTGGCGTTGCCCTCGTTGAAATTTTTGGATCTTAGATTCAATGATTTTGAAGGTGGCGTTCCTTCTCAGGTTTTCGATAAGGATTTGGATGCGTTGTTTTTGAATGACAACAGATTCCGATTCGGCATTCCGAAAAATCTCGGAAACTCGCCGGTTTCTGTGTTGGTGTTGGCGAACAACAATCTCGGCGGGTGTATTCCGGCGAGCATTGAGAAGATGGGGAAGACGCTGAATGAGCTGATTCTAATGAACGATAATCTTACGGGGTGTTTGCCGCCGCAGATTGGGAAGCTGAAGGAGCTCACGGTCTTCGATGTGAGCTTCAACAATCTCCAGGGACCGTTGCCGGCGGAGATCAGCCGTATGAGGAGCTTGGAGCAGCTCAATGTGGCGCATAACCGCCTCACCGGAGAAGTTCCCGCAACCGTGTGCACGCTTCCGCGGCTGCAGAATTTTACTTACTCGTACAATTATTTCACCAGGGAGGCGCCGCAGTGCAGAAGATTCGGCGGCGATACGGTGTTCGATGGGGAGGAGAATTGCATTCCGAGTAAGAGTGATCAGAGGTCTGCGAAAGAATGTTCCTCTGATGCTGCTAAGCCTTTCGACTGTAGCAAGTCTGAGTGCTTCGTAGCAAGTGTTGCTCCGCCGCGAACTAGGAGGCCGGTAACGAAACCTCCTTCGCCTAAGCCAGCTCAAGGGCCTCGTAATAGGAGGCCGGTGACAAGATCTCCGCCGCCTCCGCCTACTTCGAAGTCTTCGTCGGGCGGTAGGTCTCACCCTCCACCGCCGACATCTTCTCTCCTCCCGCCTCCGCCGCCTCCTACTCACAGAATGTCTCCAGGAACCCACGTACGGCCGCCTCCGCCACCACCTAAACCAGAGTCCCACCAACATTCACCTCCACCACCGGAGCATAAATCATCTCCCAACACACACTACAGGCCACCGCCACCACCAGTTTATGTGCCGGTAAATCCGCCTCCACCGCAAGAATCACACTACCCTCACTCAC